>VDFB02274177.1:0-86196 GCA_007258455.2 Sequoia sempervirens | reverse complement strand
AAATCATTATATTTTCTAAAAATATGTGATTTCAGCTAAAATTCGTTCCTCTCAGGAATTGTAAACCACTATTGTGACAGCACAAAAATTAAAACTTAGAACAAGAAGCTTGATTCATAATTAAAACACACCCAGGGTTAGAGTAAAAATCTTTTTCCTTCCCTTAATCAACCTTCTCTTAGAAATTGACACATCTTCAAAGAACTTTTGAACTATACATAGATTATCATCAACCAACCCCTGAGGTTCTTGATAAAAAATTGATGAATGTTGATAATCTTTGTTTGACACGTCCCTTGCCACCTGAACTTGCTTAGTTTTACAAAAAACTAGTCTTGTGCCCCCAAATGTGGCACTTTTTGCAAACATTGTAGGGACTCTCAATGAAAACATCTTGTAACCAAAACCCTGACTTTGATTTAATCCTCAAAACTTTAGGAAAAGCTTGTGTAGTATCCAAATGAACACAGGCTCTAATTGGTAACTTAGGGTTTTTGAAGAAAGAGAAGTCATGTTTCAAGAATATGCCTAGCTGATTTGCCAAGATTTCAATAATGCTCGACTCTCTGTATTCCAAAGGTAGAGAGTGCAATTGAATTCGAAAAGGTATAAACCTGATTTTAACCAATTTAGGGTTAAAATTTAGATGCCAAGGTTGAATAGATAAGCTTGATTCCCCATAGACCCATGATTTAACCCTATAAATCACATCTGTATCTTTTTTTAAAGAAAAAATAAAAATTAAGAAACCATTTCCCTTATCTATATAGAAAACTTGATTTGCCCCTTCCCAATCCTGATATAATAGAGTTTTTAAATCAGAAATGGGTGGAGAAAACTTCTAGAACTTACAAATTAATGCTATTTCTCTAAGATTTTGTAATTGCATGCACAACAATTCCTCTGGAAGCATTACATTCTTAGCACTTTTGCATTTTTTTTGAAACTGAGGTAACCGTTGGAAACCCCCATTTTGTATCTGACGCTTATTGGTTTGCGACTAAACCTTCCACGACTGATTATTGAAATCCTTAATAATAAAACCCTTGCCTAGGGAAATGTTGTTAGGAAAAGTAGTTGGTGATGAATCTTTACTCAAATACGATGTCTCCTTGTTCCCTGCTAGTTACTTTGAACGCCAGTGCTTCTAAAGATGGTTATGATACAAAGCTCTATTGAACACAATATTATTTGGAAAGGAAACTTTTAATGGGACATTATTTGGAAAATTTGTTGGAGCCCCTTCTTCTTCAGAACCATAGATGCCAAAATAAGTCATTAGATCCCCTTCTCCTTCAGAACTGCAAATGTCAAAATTTTCTTGTCATTGCTTGGAAAGATGTTTTCTAGGAACATGAGGTTGTCTTGATTAGGAAACCGTTGGATCAGTATGAAGACTTTCATGCCAGTTGGGATCTACACCATGAACCTGAAAATGACCTTGAGATCTACTATTACCATCCAAAAAAAAATTAAAAATGCTTGTTGCCTTGTACCAACCCATTTCTCGGAGCTCTCCTCATCCTCCTATCGGTCAAAAAATAAAACAAGAGTTATTTCACACTAGAAAATTGTTTTATATTTATTTTTGTTAGTATATTTTATTTTTCTAGTTATGTTTTTAATTTTAAGTTTTTCTAAAAATATAAGCTAGTTATTTTTTAGTTATTATATAACACCTCTATGTGTTTTTAGATAGATGTATTTATGATATGTTGCTAATAAATAAACTTCTAAATATTTAATAAGTAAGTTTAGAGCAATATAATTTTAAATTTCATATGTTTGAAGTCAAATTTAAAATCTTAAATTATAATCTCTTTTAAATCTCCACAAAATAATTGGAAAGTATATCTTAATTTACTATCTATTTTGATATCTATAATTATTAAACTTAATAGTGGTGAAATTTGTACACCCATGTCGTTTCTCATTTAAGATATATCAAATTTCCACTATCCATAATAATGTTTTGATTATGGGAAATACAAGTTTTGGAGGGACCCAAAACCCTTTACAAATAGGTTTTGAAGGGACCTGAAACCTTGTCTAAATAAAGAACGTTGCTAATAGATAATACACACCCAAACAACAACCTCTAACAAATTAACCAAACTACCCATGCTATAATAAATAGGTTTTAAAGGGGACCTTGAACCCTTTACAACTAGGTTTTATAGGGACCTTGAACCCTAGCTTACTACAAACACTACCTAAAACAACCAAGCCACAACTAACCAACCACTCAGAAAGAGCATACTTGAGCCAAAAAAACAACAAACTAAGTGATGTTGATAAACCAAATCACTCGAATAGGCTCTCCATGAGAGAGAAATCAAAATAAAGGGAAGAAAGAGCTCCCTTTCCTAACCTCCAAGCCATCTAGACTCCCCACCTCAATAGGAGAGTTGGGAGGAACAACAGAACCCGGGAAGCAATAACCCCCATACAACACTAGTCAACCCAACATACCAACGTAGATTCCACCTCTATAGGAGAGAGATCCTCTCTATAGGAGAAGATGATATGAAAACCCTTTCCACCACTATCCATAATAATGTTAGTGAGTGCTTCTAGATATAATATATCTTATTATATCTAGAAGCACTCACTATATTATTCATCTAGTTTTGTGTCCATCTTGAGGAAATACCTCAATACATGTACATATTGCTAATGATGAAATTTTGTGAGAAGTTGGGTTCATTTTCCTACCTTTTACCGATTCTGATATACTCACGCCCTCATGCATTTATCCCTCACCTTATTCTTATTTTTGCATACTCTAATACATTCATCTTATCCATGCATTAATCATACTTACCCATAATCCCACCCAAATATAGTTGTTATGCACTTGGATGCTAATAATTACCCACCATGAATCATTTATTCAGTTGTGGGGTTGTTCTTATTAGAATTTGAAATAAATCATAACTCTATAAATCATAACTCTATCCAATAACAAACAATAAGATGACACTAATTTAATATAAAAATAGGAATAATAACATTATATATTATTTATACTAATTTTTTTTTAAATGAAAGAAAAGAATTATAAAATATACACTTTGTGAGAACAAGTTCAAAATACAAGCTTCCCAAAGAATTTAAGTTAGCTACAACTAAATAAGTGACAAACTCAACATGAAAAATAGTTAAGTCAAGTAAACTCAACTTGTAGATCAAGTAAGATCAACTTTATGTGAGATGTTCATTATTGTTACTTATCTACCTTGGCAAATAAAACTAGTTACTTAAGTAAACTTAAATGATATATGTAATAATGGATTAAACCAACAACCCCCTTAATTGTAATTGAGGTAGTAAAGAAATGGTTCATGACAACACAAGTCATGTAATCCCCATTTACAATTTCAAAGAACCCCAATATAAAAAGAGAGTGTACTATGATCCCCAACCCCTAAAGTAGAAACATAAAACCTACATGAAAAAATGCATCTCAAGTAAGAAAATATAGGAGGACAAGATATTACCATAGAAGTGATTGCATGCTACAATCCTTGCAAGATAAAGCCTATATATGCCTCCACAAAGTAGAGAGAGAAAGTTAATGTAGAATTTCACAAGGTGAATGTTGTAGTAGGTACTTTTAAAATAAAGGATACATATTCCTTCTAGAAGAAGAAAACCCCAAAGCTATTAGACTACTAAATTTTCATTCAAATGGTGGAATATAAGAATAAATTTTAGAAGCTACCCATATGTCTTGAGGCTAAAGCTAAATAGTGATTGTGATATACACTATTTGAGAATAGAGACCATGGAAGTGTGAGAGCTAAACCAATGTGAACTAGGATATGTCAAGATAGTAGCATGATGTGGAAAATAGAGAAAAATACAATTAGAAGAGAATATGCAACTTAGTGTGAGTTATCATCAAAGAGAAGACATGTGTCTTCAACGTTATCATCAATATCTAGAATGTGAGATTCTAGAAAAAATGATGTATTTTGAATAATTAATTATCCCAATGATCAATATGACATGTGGGAACATACCAAAGAGAACCTATAGTAGTATGTAGAGAATTCAATATATTTGTTGATGTAGGAAGTGGAGGTTGTATAATAACTACTGATACTAGAGGTGTATGAGGAGGATAAGTAATATGAGAGATACCTTTGTCATTAGAATATACATTAATTTTTGAGTTTATATTTTCTTCAATAATATCATCATACAAAAATTTCTCAAAAGTATCAATGGGGAGGCATATGTCCATAGATGGATCTTCTAGGAATGAAGGTTCATTGTGATGTCCATTTATTTCCCCATAATGTAGGATGGAGCCCATAATGTGTGGTTACTAGTTGACACTAAGAATATTTAATCCTAGAAGATGGTCATTTCTATTTTTCATACATATTTCTACCATTGAATACCTGGTTCATGAACTAGCCCATACAAATTATACAGTAAGAGATTAATCCATTAACAATGATTCAAGATGTTATTAGGCCTTGTAATTCCCTTAGATTCTTATGTAATGACAACTTGGGATGGTTAGTTTACCCATTAATAAATTAAATTGATTACCTCATTAGTGAACTTTATTTTAGTTCATGTTTCTAAAATTCCTATTTGTTAAGCCCCCTAAGAATTAAAAATCTGATGGAACTTTATGAATTGAGAGCATGTGCATTAACAACACCCCCACATATCTCAATTAAGACACCCTTATCAAGTTATAGTTTTAATCACTTTTTAAAAAATAACATTTATAAAGTGGAAGCTAATTTTATAAGGTTTTGTAAATGTATGTTTAGTCTTAAAAAAAGTATAATTAATTTATAACATAAGAATAAATAGCTTATGTCAATATGTAGTGCTTCTAAAATATCCACTTTCATAAAAATGGACTCAAATTATAGTTTATTTGTGAAATTTATGAGTCCAAAAACCTAAAAAAGCTATGTCTAAACAACAAAATACGAGAGAAAATTGAAATTTTAAAAAATTGGAAATACAAAAATAGATTATACCATCAAAAGTTCATGAAAAAATTTCCCATTTTTTTTCAAGAAAAAACTTTTATTTGAGAAATATATGGCCTTCCAAATTTGGCCTCTTAAACTAAAAATATCACTAGAGAGGAGGCTCCTTGGTCTAATGGTAGGTGGGTTGTGTCTAGGTGGTAGACTAATGGTGGTGGTAACTAAGTGGTGGAATGGTTGTGAATGGATGTATATGCTAGTAAAGTGTAGGTGGCATGTTGGCCAAGCATTGCTCAAGCAACAAGTTGGTAGTGGACTGATGATAAAAACTAGGGACGCTACTTAGATGGAGGTTTTTGATGAAGTAGCAAGGTGGAGTGTCACTGAGGTTATCATGTGGTTGAGCATGGGAGGTGCACAAACCATGGAGTGGAATTGAAGGATCAATGGAGGGATAATCACTATTCTTAAGTCAATGAAACTTAAGCTACTAAGGGGTAGCCATTGATTCTCTATGGAGACCACCAAAATTCTTGATTTTTGATCAATTTTTATTGACTAGAGTTGTATATGGGGCCTAAACCTTGCTCATGGCAAGGGTCATACCCTACTATGGCAGGTTATAATGGTACCTACTCTTGCACCATGCCACCATGCTTAAAGTACTATAATTTTTTAATTCATTAAAATAATAAAAAATAGCCTGCACGGGTAGCGGAGTTGGCTTGGGTCATCGGTTTTCTCCCCATAGGTTTCGGTTGGACTCCCACTCTTGGGCTCAACCGATGGACCGGCTTGCAAGTTGTCGTGCCCACCTGCAGGGGATTAGTCTTGCCTCAACTTGCCCCTTGGACGTTGGGCAGAGTCACGAGGATACCCCTGTAGCAACAAAAAATAATAATAATAATAATTTAAAAAATACTTTTTTCAATTTTATTTTGTTGTACTTATACTTGTGTAAACTTCCACAATAGTCTTATTATTTCCTTTCAAACCACATGTCAAAATATAATATTTTTTTAGAGTCAAATTTCTATTGGCATATATTTCCCCCTCTCCCAACCTTGTCTTTGTTTTTCCTTTTCTCATGTTTCCATTTACCTATTACCATATATATTAATCTATTTGTACTTAGTTTTATTTATGAGAATAACTTTATTAAATTGTTTATTTTTTATTTTATGCTAGGCAGATCTATGCTTGAATTCCCATAGACTTTAATTATTATATTTTGTAGAGTCTCCATAGACTTTTGACTTGTAAGTAATAAGAGAATCTGTGTAGAATATTCAAGTGTGGTAGAGGGAAAAGTTAAAATAAATGATAGGAAGAATCCTTGTGTCAAATTTACAAGTTTTATAAGACAATGCGCTATGTCATAAATTAGGCCATTAGAGTGAGACCAATTTGACCATCAGGCTATTATGATCCTTAGTAGCCTTGTCCTAGTCTTTGTTTGAGTTAAAATTGGGTTTGTATGTATTTGATAGGCTTTACTATATTCTCATTGTGATATGTTATAATATCAAGTGCAATTGCATGCTTTTGTCCATTTTACAATTTGTATTTTAGCTTGACAACTATTTTTACTATTTTATTTTATTTTATTTTTTGGTTAACTCTCTAAGAGGTTGCCATGCAAATATTTTGTCAATAGACTAATCCCATGAATTCTTGAATATCTTAGAAGATTCTGACATATATGAGGGTACAAGTTCACAACTATGTCACAATCTTGATCAAGAAAATAGTTTTGGGCAACCCAAAACTACTTTTTACTTATGTGGTAAGCCTATGCGACAACTTAACCCCTCTTTTGGAGAAAATTGAATAAAAATTCAACTTCAACTTTATGTTTCTCCAACTAGGGGTACTTTCATGAAAATCCAAAAATAAAATTTTGTAGAGCTTAGAATTTAGAATTTAAAAATTAATGATATTTTGATTAGTTTTAATATTGTTTTTTTTTAAAGTTATTATAGGGAGGTGATTATAATCAAACATAAGGATAATTAGACATTTTTAAAAAATAGTAAAATAAATTTAAATATTTAAAACATATATGATGTACTAAAGGAGAGAATCTTCTCTAAAATGGTACTTTTTAAAAAATAGATAAAAGTTGACATCTCATGAAAACTATGATGTTTTGAGTAAATTTGATTTTAAAACATTATTAAAACACAAAACATTCATCAATTTTTTGAAAAAAATCTTGCACTAGATTTTCAAGTTATTGTTTACTTTTTGTGACATCCCATAAACCTCACATTTAAAAAAAAATCAACAACCAAAATTTATCCTCTTAAATTGAAAAAAAACATCCATTTATTTTTTAAAAATTAAAAAATTATAAACATAAATTAAACTAATAGTTTTATGTTTCATTAGTTTATATTATTTTAAAATTTAAACATCAATTTTAGGTTGTCCAAATTGAAAAACTTTATTTGTGTTGGTCATTTCCTTTATAAAGTGTAACACAATTCTAAATTTTTACCCAAGACTAATTTGTTATCCTAGGACCAAGCTACAACCTCTTACATGAAGGCTCTAAACTCAAATTATAACAAAATTTGATTTGGTAGTTCCCTAAAGTGTCTTGATTCAAGATTTGGTGGTTGAAGTGAGATATGATACATATGTTCTAAGTCACTTTTTCATTTTCATTTACTATTATATTTATTGTCTATTTTTCTAGTTTATCACTTTTTCCATCATGCTTCCTAGAAAAATAAATACCTCATTAGGAAAATAAAAACCTACACTAACAAATTTGACCTCTCAAATGACTTTGATATCCTATCAATATGTTCACATGTAATGATTCTTCTCTATTTGATGATATTGATAAAATTGGTTATATTTTTCTCACTATATTAAAAATTCATGAGTTGGTGTAGTCTTTGATATGTTTAATATTTTAATCTATAAATATTTTCCCTCAAACAAACTATATACAATATATACAAACTAATTATGAGATATATCTAAAAGGAATACAAAATTTTCAAGAAAATAGAAATATGAAATGCTAACATAAAAGATACACTAGGTAATTATGAGAGATGTACAATATGAATATAAATCTTCCATAAAAGCACAAATCTGAAATGAAATATATATTTTAATAATATTCACAAGACCTATGGTCTATATAAGAATTTTTTATATGAGTACAAAATTACAACAAAGGAAATATTTAATCATACACCAATATAAAAATAGGTCTCCTAATAATTTTGGTTCAAAGTTGATGAAGAAGAAAAAAAATAACTCTCATCTCAAAACCCCCAAAGTTCAGATTATAAACAACTTTAAAAAATTAATCCAAAATTGACAATAACTTGTGTCAATTTAAATTGATTACAATTGCGGAATAACGTATTCAAACTTGAAATCAAATAATTCTATTATTCTTAAAATTACATTGAAAATGGCAAGCAACTCAATTGCCTCTTTGATTTCCAACTCTCTCCCTCAACTTGTCCACACAATCCCTCCTCTAGTTTATCTCCATCTACAAGAATATTGTCAAGCATAAAAAACTTCCTTTGCAATTTCTTCCACAAAAATTTGCTAATATGCAATGGTATGATTCAAACCTTCTTATGAAGACATCCTCTTTGTTCTTCCTACACCGCGCCTCCTTTGTTTCCATTAGATATCACCCTCCTTTTATCTGCAGATTTCTTTCACACCACAATGTGTTCTAACTTTCAACATTTATCCATGTAATGTAGATTTTATTCTCTTACATTGTTGTATAATCCAACTTCTATTTGGGCCTTGTGTATCCATGCTCCCTTTGTTTGAATATGTGCCCTCCAAGATATTAAATCCACATAAATTTTGTCATATTCATTTGTAATAATCTCTGCAGTCAAAATTTTAATGCAGCCTATCTGACGCATCTCCTCTATTGGATTTTGTCATTCAATTAAAAATCAAAACATTATTTCTTTCCCAGATACTTCTCTACTCACCTAGTCGTGGCCTTGCTCCATCAAGCTATGTGACTCCTTTGTACTAATGCTTTTACAATGCATTTTTTTTGTATTCTCTTTTCTAATTCATAGAACCCCTCGATGGTCTTTTCCCTCCACGTGGTATACCCTATCACAGGCTTTCTACGTTCATTTTCAAATTTTAATTTTGCATCCCTCATTAAGCGCCAACTTCTATTTGCTGTTTCAATTCTAATCTATCATAGATTCTTCCTCTTGCCACACAACTCTTCCTCTTTTCCCCTCTCTAAGTCCTATCGGCCTTTTAACTGCCTTTTAATGCATTTTAACTTCTTAAAAATTTCCTCTAAAATGTGTGTTCCTCCCTCTCACCTTCTGGCGTGTCCTTCTTTGTATCCTACCAACACATTTAAACTCAAGAAAACCTGTAATACAATCTTTTGCTCGGCTGGCCTAGTGCCCTCACTTTCACTCACCATTTTTCGTCTATTTCAAAAAAACCATGCTAACCTATTAATTTTCCTTCATACTAGAGCTATGACATGGGTCTTGTCTTCTCACCCAAGCGCATTCTCCACTTTTCCAAATCTGCATTTTATCACTTGATTTTTTATGCCCCTTGACATTCTTCCTTTGTGTTTTCAATCGTGTCTCTTTAAATTCTCTTTGTAACTATTCAAACTCCTCATTGCTTTTGGTTTTCATAATTTTTAATATCGACTTTTTTCATTTAAGCTCTCATTAAGAAGTCTTGAGTTTGAATAAATTGGCACTTTATTATACAAAGGAATTCATCAAAAGATGAAACTTGTATATTCAAATTTTTTCTATCAACCATCAAATCAAATGGAACTTCCCGCGGAGGAAAGAAAACGAAAAAAAATAGTAAAATAAAATTGAAATATTTTTTGTTGATGTTGATTGCTTGCTGACCCAGTCTTGCATCAGACATGTCGAGTAAGAAAAATTGTGAGCATAAGCTCACAAAGGTGGAGTCAGGTGATAGAATCACCCTTCGAGATTGCAACAATCTCTAGGGAACTTCGTCGCTAAAGGTTCGACCTCCTCCGCCAAATAGCTTGACCTCCTCTGCCAAATACTCTTCCTCTTCTCTCCATGCCCTCCTCTGGCATGTCTCTATAACAACTTGATGAGGGCGCAGCCCGAGACTTAGAAAATAACCCACAAACAAGAGAATAATTTTATTATTCAGAAAATGGAGCTTCTTACATGCAGAGGATCTCAAATCCCCAAGTTCTACAACACATGCAATTTACAGAAAGCTACAGAATCACCCTTTCGCAATATGCGAGCTTGTCCCCAAAAAGTTACCCAAAAAATAGAAACCCGCCCATAAATAGAGCTCCTCTTTTGTTTGGAGCCAAAACAACATTCAAATTTGAGTTTAGGCGGTTTGGCGCCGAAAAATTACAACATGAAGTTCAAATTTTAAAAGAACATTTGCAATTGTATCTTCTAGAAAGTGCACCAACTTCCCGAGGCCATAACTTTTGATCCGAGACTTCGATTCGCGAACCGTCTGAACCGTTGGAAAGGTCTCGAAGTCAAGAACATGTTAGAAATTTTCTATGCCAATTTCTGCAAGTTTCGAGGCCGTTTCGGGAACTCTAAGTGCCTCAAATCTAACTCGGAAGGTTTTCAGGTGCAAATCTGGGAAACTAAAACTGTAATATCTTTCAACCTAGGAATAGAAAATAAAAACCATAAATTGAGAATTTCATTATGATGAAAAGGGTATCCAAAAATGTAAAAATATCTAAAACCAAGAAACTTGAAATTTAACTATTTTTGGGTGATGCAAGATTGCCCTTACACCACTGGATGCTCCTGCATCACAACTCTTCCCTTGCAACCTCCATGTTGGAATCATACCACGATCTCACAAAGATTCCACTTCATCTGCTATAATTTGTCACTTCCTCAACACTTTTGTCTGTAGTTCCCACTCTCAACCGTTCAGGACTCCGCACACCTGCAACGATACTTTCAATATTTTCTCCTACTTCCAATTCTATGTTTTCCAGCCTTCAACCACTTAGGACTCCACACACCTGCAGTGATACTTTTGAGCTCCTCAATTGTGCTTCCACTATCCATATGTTTTGTCACAAGCTACCTCACGTTCACTAATCTGCTTGTGCCCCCAAAACCTCTGGTCACTTTCCTCTCCACCCACAAGTCCTGGTAAAAAAGACCTCTCTCTCAGTGCTCTATTTGCATGCTCAAAACCTCTGGCTCTGATACCAATTGATGAAGAAGAAGAAGAAAAACTCTCATCTCAAAACCATAAAAGTTTAGATTACAAATGACTGAAAAAACAATTAATCCAAAATTGACAATAACTTGTGTCAATTTTAAAAATCGATTACAATTATGCAATAATGTATTCAAACATGAAATCAAATAATTCCATTATTATGAAAATTACATTGCAAATGGTAGGCACCTCCATTTCCTCTATGATTTCCAACTCTTCATCTCCCTCAACTCATCCACACTGATGTACCATCCAACTTCCATTCTAGATTTGTGTATCCATGCTCCCTTTGTTTGAATACATGCCCTCCAAGATATTAAATCCACATACATTTTTTCATATTCATTTGTAATAATCTTTGTGCTCAAACTTTTAACACAACCTATCTGACACATCTCCTCTAATGGATTTTTTCATTCAATTAAAAATCAAAACTTATTATTTATTTCCCAGATACTTCCCTACTCACCTATTTGTGGCCCTGCTTCATCAGGCTATGTGACGCCTTCTTTACTAACTCTTTTACCATGCAATTTTTTTTGTTTTCTCATTGCTAATTCACAACATGCCTCAATGGTCTTTTTCCCTCCACGTGGTATACCCTCTCATAGGCCTTCTACGTTCAGTTTCAAAATTTAATTCTAAATCCTTCATTAAGTACCATCTTCTATTTGTTGTTTCAATTCTAATTTGTCATAGATTCTTCCTCTTACCAAAAAACTCTTCCTCTTTTCCCCTGTCTAAGTCCTATCGGCCTTTTAACTTCCTTTTAATGCATTTTAACTTCTTAAAATTTTCCTCTAATATGTGTGTTCCTCCCTCTCACCTTCTGATGCGTCCTTCTTTGTATCTTGCCAACACATTTAAACTCAAGAAAACCTTGAATACAATATTTTTCTCGGCTGGCCTAGTTCCCTCGCTTTCACTTGCCATGTTTCATCTATTTCAAACAAGCAATGCTAACTTATTAATTTTCCTTCATATTGGAGCTATGGAATGGGTCTTGTCTTCTCACTCAGGCACAATCTTCACTTTTCCAGATCTGCATTTTATCACTTGATTTTTGATGCCCCTTGACATTCTACCTACATTTTTTGAAGAGTGTCTCTTTATATTCTCTTTGTAACTTTTCAAAATCATCATTGCTTTTGGTTTTTGTAATTTTTAATCTTGATTTTTTCTATTTTAGCTCTCATTAAGAAGTCTTGAATTTGAATAAATTGGAACTTTATTATATAGAGAAACTGATCAGAAGATGAAACTTGTATATTCAACTTTTTGCTATCAACCATCAAATCAAATAGAACTGCCCACAAAGGAAAGAAAACAAAAACAAAACGACAAAATAAAATCAGAAAAAACAAAAATTATTGATGTTGATTGCCTATTGACCTGAGATGCTTATGCATCAAAAGTTCTCTTACCTTGTCATTATTAACAAGTTCTCTTGCAAATATGAGGTGAAAGATGCTATAGTTAAATGAAAACCTAATATTATCTTTCTTCAAGAAGTTAAACTTAATGACTTGTGGCTTGGTTCTTCTCTATCCAACATATGGAGAGATGCAATTTTTTTCATACATCGCATAGAGAAGGATGTTGGGATATGGTGTTGTACACCATTGTATAATTTGATATATTATAATGTTGTAATTAAATAATTATTTAGTTCTGATGCACCTAGGTGGTGTGGTTAATCACACTAGGTAATTATTTGGGGACCACTTTATGTTGTATTGTAACATTGTATTGTTATTTAATGTGTGGGAGACAGGTGATAATAATTCAATATTAGAAAAATATTAATAAAGTGAAAAATTAGTACCCAATATTAAATAAGGGATTAGTGGTTTTGTGTTCACATGGTTTTGTGGCACATGATTAAGGTTGGCTAGGTGAGTGGGTTGTCATTATTGAGTATTTTTTAGGAGTGCATATGGGAAGCATGGCATGGGATGTGTGGATTCATGCTTGGACACATGAGGATGCATTGAGAGGCTTGATGCTTCAAAGTTATTCATTGTAACTCTTGTATTGCTTTATTACTAAATAATAGATGGAGTATGGATGCTTTTGGAGGATGGCTTGTCCCTTTTGAGCGTTTTCCTAGGGTATATCTTGTGTTATCTTGTGGCTTGTCTATTTGATCTATCCACCATGGTTAGTTTTATGCATGTTTATCTCTCTTGGGGTTATGTAGGAAATGGATTAAGATTGTGATTGAATGCATTTTTTCCTAACAACTGGTATCAAAGTTTTCATGGTTTATGGGAAGTGTGAGCTTCCACATTTTTGGTTATAACCCTTGTTTGAGTAGATTTGTGCAAAGTTGAATCCATGGGCATGCATGTAATATTTGAGACATTACAAGATATGGAATACATGTTGCAGGTGTTCATTTGCAGATTTGGGCTTTTGGATTGTTAACATTTGTTAGGTTTATTGCAGATTTGAAGCTTTCAAAATATGGGTCAAAAGGGTTTCTTGGATTGAGCTTTCATATGAGGGATTTGTAGAGGAAATTTCATGGATGACCTCTTGAGAGAAAATGTACCTCACCATTGGATCCAAGAGGCCCAAGACATGAAAATGATATAAAAGTTGACATCTTTTGGAGAAGTAAAAAAAATGCAAAAAAACATTAGCCCTTGCCCAACCGTACAACTGTCTAGGGCATCTACAAAATTATATTTAAAAATTAAATTCCTATGCCTAAATTAATTTTTTGGAAATATTCAATTAAAATCTTATTGAAAATTTATTTTTGAAAGTTTTTAAAAAAAATTAATAAATATATATTATAGGTTTTGGGGATCCATAATTTCCCAACCTGCACTCGATGGGTACATCACAGGCTAACACCTGTTGGCAACTACTAGTTGTCATCTCACCAACAAGGTCACGTGATTCCAATCGGGTTCTATGACTTAAAAATAAATATTTTAACTAATTTTACAATTTTAAATCCATTAGTTTAAAATTTTAAAATAATAAAATAAATTTAATTTTGTTCATCTGTCTAAAAGTCCGGGTTTAATTTCAAAGTGAATACTTAACTAGATTTTTGGTGGCATCAACCGGAGGTGTGTACTTGAAAAGTAAAAATTTAAATGAATTTAAATAATTTGTGGAATTCACCGCTCGGGTACTACCCACTGGTCACCGCCATCGGTGGCTCAGCCTGGGTGCCACAAGCAAGCCCTTTTATAGCCAAATTGGACATTTTTTCAAACTTGCATAACTTTTTCTCGCAAAGTCAATTTTCTCACTTCTTATACTCATTGGAAAGGTGATTTCAATAACTACATAGTGGTATAGGTTTGGTTTCCCGATTTTGTAGTTTTGATCAGTTTTTAAGCTTGGAAGCTAGATGTTCTCCATTTCATAGTTTTGGTCATAACTTTTGCATACAAAATTGGATTTTCAATTTTGAATAGGCATTGGAGAGCATGGACAATTTAATACACAATGGATTATATTGTTTATCAGTTTTTGCTATAGGAAATGTATGGTACATGTTTGATCACTTATAGGTGCATGATGGTACATGTTTGATCACGTATAGGTGCATGAGATTCAAGGTGTGATTGTGTGAGCATTTGGACGAGTCAAGAGGTGAAACCTTGAGGGGGTACATGTTTTTATATGATATTTATGATGGTATAACTCACTAGTAGAATTTGTTTATCTTATTAATGTGTTCTCGTACCTTCTCATGTATATTCTTGATGTGCTCTGCAAAATATTTGGCTTCAACACTTATTTTCTTCTCTTGGTCCATCTTCCTCAATTCTGGAGTTGTTCTGGGGCTACCTCCATACACAATTTGGAACGGTGATCTACCGGTGCTTCTGTTGACAGAATTGTTGTAAGAAAATTCTGCCTGGGGTAAGATCAAGTCCTATCCCTTGGGTTTATCTCATACCAAACATCTTAGTAGGTTACCCAGACTCCTGTTAACAAACTCTGTCTACCCATCTATTTATGGATGGTGTGCAGAACTGAACTTCAGCTCTTTCTTCAGCTTCTTCCACAAGGTCCTCCAAAATTACCCCACAAATTTGGTGTCAAGATCTGACTCAATAATTTTTGGCAGACCATGTAGCCTCACCACCTCTTTGAAGAACAAGTCAGCAATGTGGACTGCATCATGGGTCTTCTAACATGGAATGAAATGTGCCATCTTCGAAAACCTATCAACCAATTGTACAAAGACTCAATCATCTCCCAGGTCCTTAGAAAACCAAGAACAAAGTCCATACTTATATCCTCCCATGGCCTCTCTGGTACATGTAAGGGCTGATATAAGCCTATATTCTGGCTCACTCCTTTAGCCATCTAACATACCCTACAGCTTTGTACAAACTTCTTCACATCTTGTGACAACTAAGGCCAATAATAATGCTCACTGATAATGACAATGGTCTTATCCTGACCAAAATGTCCTACCATTCCTCCACTATGCTTCTCCTTTATCGTGTTCTCTCTCATGAACTCCTTGACACATACAATTGACTTTAAATAATAATATGCCATCCTCAAGGTTAAGGAACCCACCTTTGTCCCGCCCACTGCAGTCTCTTGCAAGCTTTCCAAGCCTCGCAAATTAGGATCTTTGTGAAAGAATGTCTTGAGCCTATTGAACCCAACCACTTAACTGCATCTTTGTCATCAATGTGCCTCCTACTTAAGGGCAACTGCACCCCATTTGACTTCCCACCCTCATGTTTAAAAAAGGTATAAATCATAAAAACCTAAAATTTACTTCTATAATATGCCTCCATTTAATTTTCCCCGATTATTTAGGTACTCCAAGGCCTCATGATCAGTATATAGAAAAAATTCCTTTAGCAACAAATAATGTCTCCATTTCTTTAATGCTTGAACTATTGCATAAAATTATTGATATATATATAATACTTTCTCTCGGCATCATTTAACTTTTCACTGAAATAGGCAATGGGCTTAATTTTCTGTCTAATACTACTCCAATGGCACAAATCCATCGGCATCACAATCCACCAAACACTTTGTTGAAATCGGAGGCTGTAGCTGCCTCGCCACCTTCATTTGGGTCAAAACCACACCTTAACGCTTCCATCAAATTCTTTTCATCTCTCATTGTTTTAGAATAGTCCACAACACTACTCAAGTTTCTACACCTTCTATAAAAAACTAGCCAAAACATGGAAAGATCTCACACTTAGTGGGGGCCTGGTAGCCATCTAAATAGTCACCTCTAGGTCCATTCAGACCAACAGACAAAACCCCAAGTACTAACTCTCTTCACAAAACCCGACTTCTTCAAATTGATCACGCTTCTCTCAATCAGTTCTCCAATATGCACTGATACCACTCCAATGTCTTACCGAAATCATCTAAATACACAATAAACAAAGTCTCCTGGGGTCTTTTGCACTGCTCATGAGCCGCATGAATGTGCTTCGCTGTATTTACAGCCCAAAGCAAAGTGACTAAATTCACTCGGGACATGCCCTCGGTCTTGAAGGCGCTTCCATTCATCTCCTCCTTTAACTGATCCGGGATATCCACTCTTCAGATCAATCTTTGTGAAGTACTGAGCTCCACTCAAACAGTCCATCAGGTCATCCATCCTTGGCAGGGGAAATCTGTACTTGATTGTTATCTTGTTTATGGCTAGAGAATCTGTACACATCCTCCACTCCCCATCCTTCTTTGGTGCCAGTACTGCAAGTAATGCACATGGACTCAAACTCTCCTGTATCAAACCCTTTCTCAACAACTCTTGAACTTGTCTGCTCAACTCCTCATTTTCTGCTGGAGTCATTCTATGAGCTGCCTTATTTGGTAACTAGCTCCTGTAAACGTCAACTGACAGATCGACCATCCTATTGCAAACTTCGCATACTATTGTGCACATCCTCAAACTCATCCATCCTGAAACTTTTGGAACCTTCACTATCCTCCTTACTCACTCTAGGAATCAATGGCCAAATACACATGCTCATGTTTGCACCTTCTAAAAAATTCTCCAACTATACACAAATCAGCACTAATGATACCTTTTCTTCTCGTCCTCTCTAAAATTTAACTTGTATCGGTAACCCATCCTTTGTCAAGGAATAAGGTTTGCATGGTCATCATGCTAGCCTGGCCATCGAACTCGATATGGCCTCCCAACAATATGTGACGGGCATCCATGGGGGGATGTGATATCAGTAGCAATTCTACTCATGGTAGCCCCAATCTGAACTCCTTACTTAGGTAATCGCTTACCGACTCAAAGCTTTGTGGTCTTTCTCGCGAACCAGTAAATCATATGGATGCGTGCCTTTTCCCTTCAAATTAAACTGTGACCATCTCTTCCCACACGCATTATCAGCCCCACCGCTACAATGATGACTGCACATTTTCCTTCACACTTGCACCTCAGCACAGATTTTCCTCTCGGTTTCACCTTTTATGGTCACCGGCCTCCCAATCTACTAAGGCTTCTCCTTTCAGCATCATCCAAATGTTTACTAGCCTCATCTGCATGCGCAACCCTTCCATGACCTTCCGGGCCTTTTGTCTGCCCTTCCTTGGTGTTGTTGACATTCATAGGCTCGATGCCCTTCTTCACCGCACTGGAAACACATTCCTTTGAAACCACCTCTTCCAGATCCTTTTCCATATCTCCCTCATCCTCTACCTCTTTGATCACCACCATTTTGATCAGGAGGGCGGTAGAAGTTGTCATTCCTTTGGCTTCAGTCACCCACATCTTTCACTTTTTTCATCATCATTTGGCTTCCTGTCTTCCAACGCTCTTCGCTTTGACCTCCTCATCCTTTGCTTGCCATCAAATCTTTGTTTAGCTTTTCTTCCACCTTCGTAGCAAACCGGACACATATCCTGTGGTGGCTATTCGGACTAGCTTAATCTTCCCAAATGTTTGGTCAAATCTATTAAGAGACATTCCGCTACCTTCTCCTTATTGGGCTCTACAGGACCTGCTCGATGATTATCTTGTGAAAATCTTCAAGATTCTTTCACAGATCTCGCTTCCTTGCTTCAACCTCGCGGTAACTTCTTTCAACAGACCTAACTCAGAGTCCACCAGGATGAACCGCTTTTCCGCCTTCTACCATGCGATCCATCCGTGATGTTTCCTTCCTCTTGATTTCTAAACCGGACCTCTTTCCACCCAAACATTGGCATGGCTCCTTTCTCAACCTCTGTTTCGCAACTGAACCAATATGGTTCCTTCTATTTCCTCATGCTCAAAATATTCTTCTAGCTCGCTTGGATCCAATGTGATCAACTCTTCGCCCAGTTCCAAAATAATCGGACTTTTGCTCGGTCTTTTCGATCTTCTTCGGAAATGGCCTTATTAGCCGTGACGGCCTGATCACACTTCTTCTTCCTCTTCTACATCTGAACCTTCTTCCTCTCCTTCATCTTCACTTTCCTCCCTCAGGTTTAACCCTCTTCTCAACTGCTCTTGTAATGCATCAACCTGTCTTTGGAGGGCTGCCAGCACATCTCTTCCACCAGCATCTCTGCCACCTCAACCACCTCCGGCACCACCACACCTATCGCACTACTCTTGGAGAGTATATTTCTTGGACCTGACCCACAGCCTACGCCCGTGCTGGTAACTGCCTCACGACCGGCGATTTGTCCACGCTTTTAAGAAAACCTACTCCGCTACCACTTGATGAGGGCATGTACCCGAGACTTAGAAAAATAAATCTACAAACAAGTAGAGAATAATTTTATTATTCATAAAATGGAGCTTCTTACATGCAGAGGATCTCAAATCCCAAGTTCTACAACACATGCAAGTTACAGAAAGCTACAAAATCACCCTTTCGCAATATGCGAGCTTGTCCCCAAAAAGTTACCCAAAAATTAGAAACCCACCCATAAATAGAGATCCTCTTTAGTTTGGAGCCAAAACAACATTCAAATTTGAGTTTAGGCAGTTTGGCACCGAAAAATTACAACTTGAAGTTCAAATTTCAAAAGAACATTTGTAATTGTATCTTCTAGAAAGTGCGCCAACTTCCCGAGGCCATAACTTTTGATCCAGGACTGACCGCGAAACGTTTGAATCATGGAAAGAAGTCTCAAGACAAGAACGCACTAGAAACTATGCCAATTTTGGCAAGTTTTGGGGCGTTCGGAAATCTAAGTGCCTCAAATCTAACTCAGAATGTTTTCAGGTGCAAAACTGGGAAACTAAAACTGCAATATCTTTCAACCCAGGAATATAAAATAAAAACCATAAATTGGGAATTTCATTATGACAAAAAGGGTATCCAAAAATGTAAAAACATCTAAAAACTGAGAAACTTGAAATTTAACTATTTTTGGGTGATGTAAGATTGCCCTTACACCACTGGATGCTCCTGCATCACAACTCTACCCTTGCAACCTCCATGTTGGAATCATACCACGATCTCATGAAGATTCCACTTCATCTGCTATAATTTGTCACTTCCTCAACACTTTTTTTCTGTAGTTCCCACTCTCAACTGTTCAGGACTCCGCACACCTGCAACGATACTTTCAATATTTTCTCCTACTTCCAATTCTATGTTTTCCAACCTTCAACCACTCAGGACTCCACACACCTGCAGTGATACTTTTGAGCTCCTCAATTGTGCTTCCACTATCCATATGTTTTGTGACAAGTTACCTCACGTTCAGTAATCTGCTTGTGTCCCCAAAACCTCTGGTCACTTTCCTCTCCACCCACAAGTCCTGGTAAAAAAGACCTCTCTCTCAATGCTCTATCTGCATGCTCAAAACCTCTGGCTTTGATACTAATTGATGAAGAAGAAGAAAAAAAACTCTCATCTCAAAACCACAAAAGTTTAGATTACAAACGACTGAAAAAACAATTAATCCAAAATTGACAATAACTTGTGTCAATTTTAAAAATCGATTACAATTATGCAATAATGTATTCAAACATGAAATCAAATAATTCCATTATTATGAAAATTACATTGCAAATGGTAGGAACCTCCATTTCCTCTCTGATTTCCAACTCTTCATCTCCCTCAACTCATCCACACAATCCCTCCTCTAGTTTACCTACATCTTCAAGAATATTGTCAAGCATGAAAAAATTCCTTTGTAATTTCTTCCACAAAACTCTGCTAATCTACAATGGTATGATTCAACCCTTCCTATGAAGACATCCTCTTTTTTCTTCCTATGTTGTGCCTCCTTTATTTCCATTAGATATCACCCTCCTTTTATCTGCAGATTTCTTTAACACCACAATGTGTTCTAACTTTCAATGTTTATCCAAAATGGTGTTATCCTCTTACACTGATGTACCATCCAACTTCCATTCGATATTTGTGTATCCATGCTCCCCTTGTTTGAATACATTCCCTCCAAGATATTAAATCCACATACATTTTTTCATATTCATTTGTAATAATCTTTGTGCTCAAACTTTTAACACAACCTATCTGACACATATCCTCTAATGGATTTTTTCATTCAATTAAAAATCAAAACTTATTATTTATTTCCCAGATACTTCCCTACTCACCTAGTTGTGGCCCTACTTCATTAGGCTATGTGATGCCTTCTTTACTAACTCTTTTACCATGCAATTTTTTTTGTTTTCTCATTGCTAATTCACAACATGCCTCAATGGTCTTTTTCCCTCCACATGGTATACCCTCTCATAGGCCTTCTACGTTCAGTTTCAAAATTTAATTCTACATCCTTCATTAAGTACCATCTTCTATTTGTTGTTTCAATTCTAATTTGTCATAGATTCTTCCTCTTACCAAAAAACTCTTCCTCTTTTCCCTTGTCTAAGTCCTATCGGCCTTTTAACTGCCTTTTAATGCATTTTAACTTCTTAAAATTTTCCTCTAATATGTGTGTTCCTCCCTCTCACCTTCTGATGCATCCTTCTTTATATCTTGCCAACACATTTAAACTCAAGAAAACCTTGAATACAATATTTTTCTCGGTTGGCCTAGTTCCCTCACTTTCACTTGCCATGTTTCATCTATTTCAAACAAGCAATGCTAACTTATTAATTTTCCTTCATATTGGAGCTATGGAATGGGTCTTGTCTTCTCACCCAGGCACAATCTTCACTTTTCCAAATCTGCATTTTATCACTTGATTTTTGATGCCCCTTGACATTCTACCTACATTTTTTGAAGAGTGTCTTTTTATATTCTCTTTGTAACTTTTCAAAATCGTCGGTGCTTTTGGTTTTTGTAATTTTTAATCTCGATTTTTTCTATTTTAGCTCTCATTAAGAAGTCTTGAATTTGAATAAATTGGAACTTTATTATATAGAGAAACTGATCAGAAGATGAAACTTGTATATTCAACTTTTTGCTATCGACCATCAAATCAAATAGAACTGCCCACAAAGGAAAGAAAACAAAAACAAAACGACAAAATAAAATCAAAAAAATAAATTATTGATGTTGATTGCCTATTGACCTGAGATGCTTATGCATCAAAAGTTATCTTACCTTGTCATTATTAACAAGTTCTCTTGCAAATATGAGGTGAAAGATGCTATAGTTAAATGAAAACCTAATATTATCTTTCTTCAAGAAGTTAAACTTAATGACTTGTGGCTTGGTTCTTCTCTATCCAACATATGGAGAGATGCAATTTTTTTCATACATCGCATAGAGAAGGATGTTGGGATATGGTGTTGTACACCATTGTATAATTTGATATATTATAATGTTGTAATTAAATAATTATTTAGTTCTGATGCACCTAGGTGGTGTGGTTAATCACACTAGGTAATTATTTGGGGACCACTTTATGTTGTATTGTAACATTGTATTGTTATTTAATGTGTGGGAGACAGGTGATAATAATTCAATATTAGAAAAATATTAATAAAGTGAAAAATTAGTACCCAATATTAAATAAGGGATTAGTGGTTTTGTGTTCACATGGTTTTGTGGCACATGATTAAGGTTGGCTGGGTGAGTGGGTTGTCATTATTGAGTCTTTTTTAGGAGTGCATATGTGAAGCATGGCATGGGATGTGTGGATTCATGCTTGGACACATGAGGATGCATTGAGAGGCTTGATGCTTCAAAGTTATTCATTGTAACTCTTGTATTGATTTATTACTAAATAATAGATGGAGTATGGTTGCTTTTGGAGGCTGGCTTGTCCCTTTTGAGCGTTTTCCTAGGGTATATCTTGTGTTATCTTGTGGCTTGTCTATTTGATCTATCCACCATGGTTACTTTTATGCATGTTTATCTCTCTTGGGGTTATGTAGGAAACAAATTAAGATTGTGATTGAATGCATTTTTTCCTAACAACTGGTATCAAAGTTTTCATGGTTGATGGGAGGTGTGAGCTTCCACATTTTTGGTTATAACCCTTGTTTGAGTAGATTTGTGAAAAGTTGAATCCATGGGCATGCATGTAATATTTGAGACATTACAAGATATGGAACACATGTTGCAGGTGTTCATTTGCAGATTTGGGCTTTTGGATTGTTAATATTTGTTGGGTTTATTGCAGATTTGAAGCTTTCAAAATATGGGTCAAAAGGGTTTCTTGGATTGAGCTTTCATATGAGGGATTTGTAGAGGAAATTTCATGGATGACCTCTTGAGAGAAAATGTACCTCACCATTGGATCCAAGAGGCCCAAGACATGAAAATGATATAAAAATTGACATATTTTGTAGAAGTTAAAAAAATGCAAAACAAATTAGCCCTTGCCCAACCGTACGGCCGTCTAGGGCATCTACAAAATTATATTTAAAAATTAAATTCCTATGCCTAAATTATTTTTTTGGAAATATTCAATTAAAATCTTATTGAAAATTTATTTTGAAAGTTTTTTAAAAATAATTTAAAAAAATTTAAAAAAATATATATTATAGGCTTTGGGGGAATCCACAGACCCCCTAACTCATACCCTGTGATGGGCAATATTGTAGGTCTAACACCTTGTTGGCAACTATTAGTTGTCATCTGACCAACAAGGTCAGCGGGACCAAATCAAAGCCCTATGACTTAAAATAAAATATTTTAACTACCCTTTACAATTTTAAATCCATTAGTTTAAAATTCTTTTAAAATAATAAAACAAATTTAATTTGTTCATCGGGTTCAAAAGTTAGACTTCAAAGAATACTTAACTAGATTTTTTGGTGGCATCGAGTCTGGAGGTGTGCATTTTTTAAAAGTAAAAATTTAAATGAATTTAAATAATTTGTGGAATTCACCGCTCGGGTACTACCCACTGGCCACCGTCGTCGGTGGCTCAGCCCAGGTGCCACTGGCAAGCCCTTTTATAGCCAAATTGGACTTTTTTTCAAACTTGCATAACTTTTTCCCGCAAAGTCAATTTTCTCACTTCTTATACTCATTGGAAAGGTGATTTCAATAAATACATAGTGGTATAGGTTTGGTTTCCTGATTTTGTAGTTTTGATCAGTTTTTAAGCTCAAAAGCTAGATGTTCTCCATTTCATAGTTTGGTCATAACTTTTACATACAAAATTGGATTTTCAATTTTGAATAGGCATTGGAGAGCGTGGACAATTTACTACACAATGGATTATATTGTTTATCAATTTTTGCTATAGGAAATGTATGGTACATGTTTGATCACTTATAGGTGCATGAGATTCAAGGTGTGATTGTGTGAGCATTTGGACGAGTCAAGAGGTGAAACCTTGAGGGGGTACATGTTTTTATATGATATTTATGATGGTATAACTCACTAGTAGAATTTGGAAAATAAATGACTATCTGACTAACACTTTTAGTCACAACAACTAAAAATGACTAAAATCTACTAATTTTTTGCAACTCATCTATAAATGAGTAAATAAATGACTAATTTGGTCATTAACTAAAAAATTATTTAGTCACACAAATAAAAATGACTAAATAGTTAGTCATTTATTTAGAAAATCATTTAAGGAATCAAGAATCAATAGCCTGCCAAAATACTCTAATAAACAGACTCTAGAACTTTCATCAAAATCTTATTTTCAGGTGTAGCCCACCAAAATGGAGTTTTAATTTTAATAAACATACTCTAAAACCTTCGTCAAAACCTTATTTTCAAGCGTAGCCCACCAAAATGGAGAAGTGTTTCAGTAAAGAATGAAAGAGAATGGTAAGGAGATGTGCCTGATAAGACCTGCATAGGATTCTTTGTTGCTTATCTCGTTCTTCCTCTGCTCAACAAGGGTTACATTGTTCACACTATTGTTTGTAATCTAGGTATTTAATTTACATATATTTTCATAATCTCAAATTCCTTCATATGCTTTTGAAGTATCAATGTATCCTATATAGGGTTTAGAATGATTTCTTTTTATTTAAAAAAAAATGATGTATTTTCCTGTGATTAGATAATGTGGAGATCTCATAAATCTTCCCAAGCTCACTGTCCTCTTTGGCACTGTATTCATTACTCTAGCTTCTAGGGTTTTGCATGTGACATCTTTAATATCTTCATGACAATGGTTTTTAAATAGATCTTAGTCTTTTCTTTAATCTTTATCATGGTAACCTTTGAGTTCCATAATCCACCTCCAATCTCTTCTAAGAACGTTGTATTAAGCTAGACTACATAGTATGCATATAAATCAAGTCCTTCATACCTACTATTGTTCCAAACCACCACTCACTACCTTGCTTAAAATTTTGCCTCCATAAGTACAATAGCATGTTTTAAAATCATGGTTGTCAGTGATTGACCACTAAGGTCACTACTTTCATCAAGATACAATGAGATTTTTGTCTTCAAACTCAAGGCATTATGCAAGATAACATTGTGATTTTTTTGTTGTGTAGGGTTTGATTTTCTTGCACATTTACTGATTTGCTAATTGCCTTTAGGACTAGATATTGCCCCCTCATCTACAATCCCAAGTAGCTCAATCACTATCACTTGAAGATTCCTTTCATAAGCATCCTTTTATAAAATCAAACTATGCCCTATAGACTGCCTACTTACTTACTACAGGGGACTCACTGTTTCATGGTATTGTGGGTCTTAAGATCCTTCAACCTTATTGTCACTACTTCACAGTCCACAAGGTATTATTCACTATTCTCCCATCTTTGATGAGTCTCAAAACACTGCTCAAACATGTAATCCACTACCTCCATTATGCAATGGCTAAGAAGAAACATTGAACTTGTGATTACCACTACATTACTTCATTTGGGTAGTCATTCCCTGGTTGCATTTTGCTTGTCTAACACTGTCAATAGCATTTGAAAAACCTTTAAGGTCAGCAAGGGGGTAAGGAAACTCACTATTAAAATCTCTACTTTACAATGCAAGGTTTTAGCTTTATTATCTTGTCACTGCTCAACCTCTTTTTGATGTCACACCTCAAGTGACTATCATTCTTCTTACCATAGATTGCATTTACAAATGTCACTGAGCTACATAGTGTGCTTGTTATTGGCTACAATGTTTAAATTGTAAGATTTTGTTATTGGCTACAATGTCTCAATCTTTCTGGTATTGCAACCTCACTAATCCACTAGAGTTATGGTTTATGTTTCTACGAAGGCCTAGGGTTTGTACCCTAGTCATGCTCATACCAATGATTTTGTTGGTATTAAAAAAAAACCTTAAATCTTGGGTCAAAAAATTAGTTGTCTTGACAGGGTGTGGTATGATCTTGGATTGTACCCTAGAGTGTGTGGGAAGCTTGTGTTTGATCATTAAGGTATGTAAACTTGATCAGAGAAATGTGTCCTATAAAACATGGTTCTTTCTTTAATACTTCCCATAATGGTTATTAGCAGATCACATTATTATAGTTTGTGGTAACCTAAGATTCAATTCAAGTATGTAACAAAATTGGTCTGTAGTTTAAGATGTACACTTTTAAGTAACATTCATAAGGTTTAGAAAATCTTGATCACTCTCTAGAATATCCCATTAAACATGGGTTGTGCTTGAATGCACTACATAATTGATATAACACAACCCCTCTGCATATCAACCAGAGTTATAGGCTCTTTACTGCAAAAAGAGGTAATCGCTCTTGGATTATGTTATTATTACATTGTAACTTGTTAAACTTGAGTCAACTTGAATGCACCCAATGATGATTGGCACCTAATTGTGATGACAATGATTAATTTGTACATGAATTGTGCTCATATGAGTGCCTCCATTTCTATCACAACATAACCACATTAAACTTGGGTCACACATGAATGCATCCTATATTTTTTATAGCACAACTGTGCCACATGACCAATAGAGTTATGGATCACATAATTACAGTCACAAGAATTTGTTCCTTAGTTGTGCTCTTATGGTGATTCCATTACCATTACAACATAACCCTTTGGACTTATATTGCTCAAATCCTTACATTGCTTGTTTTCTCTTTGGATGGATGACAATTCAATGGGAGGGATTTTATGCAGGTCATGCTCATATAAGTGCCTTCATCACCATTACACAATAGTACATTGGAATTTCCTTTCTTGAACCTTTACTTCATTTTTTATTGTTAGGTTTTCTTAGTAATTATTCCATTTCCATGTGGCATATTGAAAAAAGAAACCAAGCAAAAAAACATTCTATTTTTAGTTAAATCCCACTAACATACTTTTGGAATAAATTTTTGACTGCATTACTTCGAGTGTGAAGAATTTTATTTTCTGCTTATAATACATTCATTGAGAGCTACAGTAGAAATCTTCTTATGTTGAAACTCGTCCTATAAACTTTCTTTACGCTACATTTAGGAGGCTTCATGTATTTTTTGTGATTTATACAACTTTTGTTTTGATAGTAAATGGCATCAGATTCTTTCTGAAATTGAAATGATTTATTAATTATGCTTTTATGATGATTAAATGTTTTATTTAGAAGGGGTTAATATGTGACATTTTTATGTGCAGGAAGAATAGATTGTGATGAAACATTCGGGTATAGATGGTTCAGGAAAACTTGGATTGCTATCAATGACATAATCAGGTTGGAGAGTACTTTCAACTGATCTAAAACATTTTTGGGTGTTTTCGCTTGGAAGCAAAACTTGAGTATAGGAATACAAATATTGGTGGACAGAGAAAATCATAAATCTACTTATCCAATTTTTGATCAAATTTGAGGTCATGAATATCAAACAAAGAAAGTTCCTACATTTTAAAGACAAAATCATAAATCTGTTGGTCCAATTGGAGATCCAATTTAAGGTCATGAAGCTCCAACAAAGAAAGTTCCTACATTCTAAAGATAAAATCATATATATGCTTGGTCCAATTTGAGGTCCAATTGTAAGGATTTTTCTTTTTAATTATACTTTTTGATATTTGGCTTGATACATATTGTCTATGCTTCCACATTTTCATGTATGTCTAGCAAGGCACTCGTAACTACAATATATGACAAAAAATCCCTACTGTTATGCTCTGATGGATGTCCCATGATCAAGATCTATATAAAACGTTTGCTTTGTATACTAGGTGGTTAGGTGTTCTATAGTGAACTGTACAAGTTTAAGCTTTTCCTTTTGTTGATTTTTAAATAATAGTCTTATCTTCGACCAATATTTCTACTACAATCTCTCTTTTTGGTGTCTTTTCAGTAGTGCTTGATTTATAGATTGCAATTATTGGCAGCTATGTCGCATCTTGCTTATTTATTTGTGATTTACACCTTAATTGCAGTGCTAAAATCCATATATTTACACCTTATTAATTTTTAATTGGTTTAGTGGGAAGTCTCACATGCCCTATTTTCCTAAGTGACTTGAGTTTGATACATGTGTATTTGTTTTGGACAATTTATGGCATTTACATGTTGGAATTATGTTCCTCAAATTCACTGGTGGATCCCCAACTTGGTCATCATCAAGTCAGATTACACCAAGTGAGAGTTCAGGCCTTTACAGCCATCCTGCAACATCTCATGGAGTGAGTGGCAGTTGAGTGGGTCATCCCACAATAATGGGTTACACTTTTTGGCCAAACTTGACATTGAAATCAACATTTTTAGAGACAACTTCACTTTCTGACACTTATAGTAGGTAAACTATTAGGAATTTGAAAATGATGTAAACTAGTGATTTGTGAGATTTTTTCTATAAATTTTAAATGTATTTTTTTAAAAAAAATTGAAATTAAATTGTAATTTTTTTGTGTCTCCCTTGATAACTAGTTTTTAATAGTAAACAACATTTTTAAAAAGTGGTGTGTACTTCGGCAAGCATAACTTTTTCTCTACAAAGGATAAAACTATAATTATTTTGAATTTAGGTTGGTAACACAAGTATCTAGGGCTTTCATTTTGTTTCATAGCATTTTGTTCAATAATTTTCTTTTAATTAAGTTTTGAAGTCAAAATATTTATAATTTAGACATAGGTGCACTTCGACATGCATAACTTTTTTGGTATGTATTGAAATTCAATTTTTCTTTTTTTGTTAGAACGAGGACATCAATACCTAGTGGATATATATTTTTCAAAAAAAAATTCCTCAAATTTACTATTTTTCCATAATGATTTTTCATCGAACTTGACATTCGGTGAAAAACCTATGTACAGTAAAACTAAAAAATAAAATATAAAACAAAAACAAAATATATTAAATTTATAGTTGTTGGAAAGCACGTTTCGATCACTACAATCATCCAATTTGATTTATCAAGTTGACTCCATTTGCACCTCCTTCCCAAGCTTCGATAGTCAAAAAAATGCATAAATTTTGAAATGGTGGAGGGGAAGGTAAAAAAGGGGGGTTCATTAGAACCCCCCTTCTAATGAAGGGGGTTCATTTGAACCCCCCTTCTAATGAAGGGGGTTCATTCGAACCCCCCTTATATGGTGCAAAAGGGGGTTCATTAGAAGGGAGGGGGGTTCATTAGAAGGGGGGTGGTTCATTCGAACCCCCTTCATTAGAAGGGGTAAACCATTTCAATTTTTTTGATGAGCATTTCTAATTATTCTTCATTTGAAAAATTGTAACCCACTATTGTGGGTTTACCCAGCAATACTTACCGCTACCCTGCAGAGGTGTTAGATTGAGCTTGTGGTAGTGCGGTGTTATTGCCACCCCATAGTGCTTCCATGTTGACTAGTGTGGTATAGTGGTGGTTACTGCTACCCTACGGCGATGGTTGAAGGTATCCTATAGTGGTGCGGTTTAGTCACCGCCACATCATGATGGTGTACAAGGCTTTGTGTGGTAGAGCAGCAGATACCGCCATACCACGACGAGCTAGTTTGTGTATAGCTGTCTAGTGGTGGATGGTGGATGATTGGATATCTTTGGCGGGATAGTGAGTTATTGATAGTTAAACAGTTAATGATGCAATGGAATCTACAAAGATGGCTATTGTGTAGTAAGATTTTACTTATTGCTTTTAGTATTTTGATTGTATTCTTTTGTTTTAATCATTTATGTATTGGTCTCCTTTATGTTGGCTTTGATGACTTGTAATGATTATTTTGTTGGCTTTGAAAAAAATTCCTCATCCAAAGCTCCAATTCACACATAGGTAGGAAGGACACTTTCAAAGGTTGAGGAGTTGGGATTTACACCCATTGGTTGCATTTTCTTACATATTTGATTTCTTGTTTCATGTACCTCCAAAAAGGTGCACCAAATCCTTGAATGGGATTAACATAGATTTATTCAGCAGTCAAAAGAGACTAATTCTATATGATTTTTCTTTATAATTCATCCCAATGTTGATAACGATCAATCTTAGCTTTGCAAAACACACAACACCATTAACTAATAAGTTCTTAAAAAAATGTTAGGATGCACCCTTCCAAGGGACAAACCTCTCCAATGTTAGATTACAATTCATTTGAAAATTTGGAGAGGTCTATCCCTTGGAAGGGTGCATCCTAACATTTTTTAAAGAACTTATTAGTTAATGATGTGTATTTTGCAAAGCTGAGATTGATCATTGTCAGCATTGGGATGAATTATAAAGAAAAATCATATAGAATTAGTTTCTTTTTCCTAATGAATAAATATGTGTTAATCCCCTTCAAGGATCCTGTGCACCTATTTGGAGGCACATGAAACAAGAAATCAAATATCTAAGTATATTTCAGAAGTCAAATATTAGCATATAGCTTTCATTGGGAAAATTAGTGACAACAAGATCCATATCTCCCCATTGATACAAGATCTTCAATCATAAGGTATCAGAAAATCCAATCCACGATTCAGTATAAATAACATACTAATAACATCCAAGGCTATTTTTTAGCTTTAATAACAATTGTCATTAGAATTGAGTCATGCGTACTTGGAGTATCCCCTACAATAGGATTTTTATTAGTCTAGTCATAAAAAAATCCCTTAGATTTTCATGTATGTCTAGCAGGGCACTTGTAACTACAACTTATGACAAAAAATCCCTATTTTTATGCTTTGATGGATGTCCCTTCGGATATCTGATGTAGTGCACATTATTATAGTGCAAGCCTATTTTTTAGATTATTTCATTTAGCATCACCAATATTCTCCACAAGAACACTGCCCATGTTTAAAATGATGGAAATGGTTCACATCTCTCAGAACAATTTCTCTTGCAACAATCTTGGAGATGAATTTAGATGCAATGTGAAAATGAGAACATACTCAAAGGTTCTTAACAACTCTAATAGTTGTACCAGGGGCCATGTTTAACAAACCAAATGCGATTGCTAACTTTTCACTATGGTGGTAGATAAATGATTATTTTTTCTTCTATTCCACAACATTAAGTAAAAGTCTTGAATCTGTAAATACCTTGTTGCCTTCATTTTCCAAGCCAATTTCTTCAATTTTGCATAGCTCTCCCATGTTTGTGGATGTGATATGTCTCCTACAAATTTTTAATTGATTTATCTTTTGTTGTGTTTGGACTTACTTTTGTAAACTTGCAATATACAATGCACTTTTATTCTTTTTAAATTAAGACTACTAGTAATTTTTTTGGTTGTATTGAGGCACAACTTCATTCATGGTGGAAAATGCAGACCTTGTTGCTCATATCAAAGGGAATGTTGCATATAAAGGAGGAAAGATTCTAGCTAGGTTATCGTTGATTGCATTGAAGGAGAGAGCTTCATATATGGGACATGATCAACACTCTCCTTCTTGAATTCTACACGTTACAGCTTGCTCTAGGAATATTTCCCACACTGTAGAAGTTTCAAGAGATGAAAGGGGCATGTGCTCTCATTGAAGGGCTTCAAGCATGCGTTTCCATCATTATAGAAGTTTTTTGGAGAATTTTCTTTCTTGCAATCGTTTCTATGCAATATTGTAACTCAGATTTTTAGTCTTGTGACTGAAAATAACAATTGCAATACTCTATTTCTAAGTCATAATTAGAACACCTTTCTTTTATTAATAAATTTCATCGATTTTTCCTTCTCAAAGACTTTCTTATTGTGTGTAATTGATGATTGATGTGTATTTCCGTGTTTTATGCTCAAATCCTCAAATATCAGTCAATTAAAATGACTAACTATACTACTAATTGACATTAATTAATAATTAAATTGACTAAATATAATACCAATTGACAGAAATCAATGAACAGTGAATAAAAATGACTAAATAAGTGACCAGTTAACAACAATCAATGACTAAATATATCAATGAATAATCAACAACTAAATAAGTGACCAGATTACATGAATCAATGACTAAATCAACAACTAAATAAGTAACCAGATTGCAATGCAATCAATGACTAAATATATCAGTGGAAAAAATGACTAAATAAGTGACCAAATTAGGGCAATGAATGACTAAATCAATGACTAAATATACTACCAAATCGATCAATCAAAAAAACCAATAAATGACTAAATATGGTTTAGTCGTCAATCTAGTCGTGTTATATATGACTAGAATTAAACTACTAATGGTCACGTGACCAATTTTAGTCATTTATAAGTAGTTTTTAGTAGTTTTTTTAGTAGTTTATTGTTGTTTCTATACTAGTGGTTGATTATCAGTTTGGTGCTTCTTGGTATAGGTTTACATGTGTTTTTTAGAGTTGGACTTTGATGGTGACAAGTACACAGGTTGTCTTTGGTTTTGAGGACATGGTTTGACACAAGTGGAGACTTGGAGTCTTGTATGGGTGATAGTTAAGTGTAGGTACAATGTTGGCTATGATTATGGTGTCATGGATATGCAAGTGCATTTAAGATTTGGCACATGACATGATCATGTATGTGATTGTTTGGTGGTGACTTGGTTTGGTGTTAGGAGGTTGTTCTTATCTCCTTGATGCTTGTATGGTTCTTTGGCTATGGTTACTCATTTGTGGACATGTTTGGCAAATCAAATATGTGGTTGATTTGGTGTTTGAGTTTTGATCTCTACAAGATTATCTTATTTGATATATTAGTTTGTAGATTACTAATGTGATGATGAGTTTGCATTTTATAGTTATTGGATCTATGAGTTATGTGATTGGTAGGTATGCATAGCCTATTGATTGTAGTGGGGTGAATCAAATGTGGACTATATATATCTACCACTTGTTTGATTCATTGTTATTGCAAACTTTGTTAGTTGGCCTTGTCTATGGTCATTTGTGCATTGGTATGTTGCTTTGAGTTGAGAGGATGGATGGTTAGAGTACCTGATTAGTCATTTCATGGGACTTGTAGCATGTGGTTTTATCACTATGTCATGATAGATTGGCACATTCATTGGTTATACACTTTTAGTGGGAGCTTTTGAAATTGATGATTTGGCGGTGTTGGATTGGTTTGTGATGGTTTGGCGGTGGTTGTATGTATCTTCTTGGTTTGGAGATCTTGGTTTAGAGGTCTTGGTTTCACTTGTTCTCTAGAGTTGTTGGTATTGCAGTTGAGTGTGTGTGGACCTGGATGATCTTCATGGAGGAGATGGTTATCTTCATGTGATTATAGATGTGGTTCCTTGGTTTAGAGTGTGTTTGATATTATGTCATGGTTTACCCTCGATACTAGCTTAGATTTTTGGCATGATATGGGTTCTCTTGAGCCCAAGGTGTATGTGTTGTTGCATGTGATGTCCTAGGAGGAGATGGTTAGATCATGATGTGATAATAGGTTCCTAATTCTACAGTTGGAGCTTTGACATTGATCTTGGCAGTTCTCTGTGTATTGAGTACATTAATCATTTGCTTGATTACTTCATGATGGTGATATGTTGCATTTGAAGTTTGGCATGTATTGATTAGTTATAGGTTCTCATGGATACTTGGAGATGTGAGTGAGGTTAGATTTATCTTGTGATTAGAGACATTCTCTTGAGACGGTTACTCTTTGGAGGTTTCAGTAGAAAGATAGAGGAGTCTTCACCTACATATGGATGTGAGTTCATGATGGACCGATAGAGGAGATTGTTCTTGGAGTGAGTCATGATGACTTGGTTATCCTAGAGGAACAGTCTCATTCCCCACTCTTGGTCTACTCAGCAGTTTATCATTTTAGAAGTATTTTCCCATTATTTCTTTTAGATGTGTTATGTTTGATGCCTTGATTACAATGGGAATGAGTTGATTCATGGTGATTGATTTTGGAGACTAATTTGAAGAATTTTTAGCATGATTTTACATTGCTTTATCTTTCATAGATATGGATCTTGAGCTACGGATAGTTAGTTTTGGAGGATTCATTTTGAGGGATATTTAACATGATTATCTCTTTGTGCATTTGAGTTTATGTTATCATTCATTGACGAGGAGTTTAGGAGATGGTTAATGGCTGATTTATAGATTTGGGAATGGTTACTTTGAGTTTGATCTTCTTGGTTAGAGATGCTTACATCCATGATGGCATTATTACATGATTCATATGCTGTTTTATCTAAGAGATTGAGAATTGGTTTGGGTTTTGTTGAGGCTTCTCATTTGGTGTTGTTAGAAGATCATAATTGATAGAGAATTGCACCTTTGAGGTGTTGGTAGGACATATCATGGTTTACAAGTTTTCTCTTTTCATTATATGGTTCCTTCTTGGAGGTTCATATTCATATGATTTGGGAGGATGGTGGCAACATATTGTAAGAGATTATGTAGCTATTTGGGTTGCATGTGTGGATCATTGTTATGGTTCTTGGTACTTAATTTCTTATTATTTAGCACACCTTGATATATTGTTGATTGGTAGACTTGATATGCTTTGACATTACCCATGTAGTGGGAGTTTGTGGATATGTATATTCTCCATTGATAGGTTTGATATAGGTAGCTTGTGGTTATGGTTTATGGGATGCATATGGTGTTGGAATGAGTTTATCAATGTTATTGATATCTAGGAGGTATTGATGGTTGGATGCATTAGCATGTGTTGTGGATGTTATTTTTGATCATGTGTGTTTTTTAGAGTTGACAACAACTTGTTTGGAACCTTTGTTATCACTTGGATTTGATGCTTGTCTTCTTGGATTGGTGCATCTTCACCTTGGCATGAACTACTTTTCTTCCATAGGGGGCACGTTGGAAGATGAGAGGAGTTCTTTATTGATATGGTGGTAACTTTTTTTTTATTTTAGGTATCTTGATAGAGCACGAGAGCATGGTGGAGATTCTTATGATTTCATGTATGGCTATGATGATGTATTTCATTGATTGATCCCTTATGCAATGTATACAACAAGTAGTATAATGTTGGGATATGGTGTTGTACACCATTACATAATTTGATGTATTATAATGTTATGATTAAATAATTATTTAGTTGTGATACACCTAGATGGTGTGGTTAATCACACTAGGTAATTATTTGGGGACCAGTTTATGTTGTATTGTAACATTGTATTATTATTTTATGTGTGGGAGACATGTGATAATAATTTAATATTGGAGAAATATTAATAAAGTGAAAACTTAGTACCCAATATTAAATAAGGGATTAGTGGTTTTGTGACACATGGTTTTATTCTAGGAATGAAGGTTTATTGATATGCCCATTTATTTTCCCATATTATAGTCCAAATAGTGTGAAACCACTCAATGTGGGATGGAGTCCATAATGTGTGGTCACAAACAAAAAGAATATTTAATCCTAGGACATGATCATTTGATAAATTTCATACATATTTCTATCATCCAGTACTTGGTTCATTAACAATCCTTGATACAAATGGGGTAAGAGATTAATCTATTGACAATGCTTTGGGGTGCCATGATCAAGGTAATATTGTTGTATGCAATTTGATTATTTCTTTTGGATCTTTTTTTATCTCTTGTTGCCTTGTATTCAACTTGTCAATATTGTCACGATCATTCATATCATGGCACGTCTTGACTTATTGATATTAAGGCATGGTCTTATTATTTCATGTATCATGTTTGCTTGGTTTTCCCATCACAGTATCCACCAAGGCCATCAAAATCATTGCACTTTATAGGGTTATCCTTTTTCCTATTGATTGTCTCATCATAGTACACACCAAGATTTTCAACAACCTAGTGGTGTGTCGAGACATTATTTTTGTTGTTGTTTGCAACATCATTCCTATGTAGGAGATACATGGTCACCTTGGTCTCTATATATATTGGTGCATAATATCTCATACCATATCAAAATAAGTTCTCACTACATTTTAGAATGACACCTACATTCAAGAACACCCTAACTATTTCCATACCATTATCCATTATACACTATCATACACGGATATATTCTCCCTTGACTAATCATCATTATGCATGTACAAATGATTAAATTGATTAATTTTTATTTAGTTGGATTTATGATCATTATCTTCCATTTCCTTTGCTTTCATTATCATTTAATATTTCCTACAATTATATCATAAATATATACACACATCAATTATTCATTAGAATTATATATATTCATCCATAATCATATGTTACCATACACATTGTCATAATCATAACCTCACTACATCATTATCCATAAAAAATATATAAATAAAAATAAATGTCCCTACATCATCATATGCACATATGTATGGTTCGATAGATAGATGGACTAGATATATATCACATCATATCCCAATATATATTACCATTATTGCACATACACATATCAATCTAACCATACATAAATATACACCATAACATCATAAACAAAACACAAATACATGCATCATGATCATCATATAATATACATCATCATAAATCACATGTGGAAGTAGTCTTGAAATCAACTTTCATATAAACTATAATATGAAAACATATATGTTACAACTATCTCATCAAATACATCTCACAAAAAACTAATGTAAATTGTACCTCCATATAGCATAAAATGTATATACATCATACCTCCTAGAAATATATCAAAAATAGATTAGTTTAAGCTATATTTGGATAACACTATTCATTGTAGACCTTGATGGTGGTGAAGGATTCCCCCTAGGTGTCCTCATAGCCATTGATACCCCTACTAATCATCTTGACCATACTCTCTAGAATTCAGCACCCTTTGACCTATTGATACTACCTACTCATAAAAGGTACTTGTAAATCCCATGTTGTCTCCTTGTGAGATATCCCTATCTCCACCAATGCATATGACATTCTCCAATACCTAATAATTCCCTTGCCTATTCATGCTCCTACCTGAGCCACTATACATCCCCATGAGTGCTAGTTAGTTAACTAATCTATAAAGCATCATGTGCTGACACTATTTTAACTTACTCAATCATTAGGCTATCCCTCTACCTAGAGAGTATCTCTCTCCACTTGCAATATGTTTTTCTCTCCCACCGGACAATATTGTACACACTTAACACTATTGCCAATCTCTCTTCCAAGGGCTCCCAATCTCTAATAGCTTGACCACACTATCCTTGTGATCCTTGAGCATGTCCTTTTATCCATTAGGATAATACTTTCTCCTACACCTATGGTTGTGCATGAACATGAATTTGTTGTTCCCCTGCCATCTTTTTATCCTAAAAATATGAGCAACATAAAGTAATGGAGTTGTTGATACCCTCCCTTTTAGCATCTCACACTCCTCATCTCCTACCACCTCCTTCTCCACATTATCTTCCCTAGATGGTCCCTCCCCCAATGCACTATTCCCCTCCTTATTTCTTCCACTACCACCCTCTTATCTCTCCCACCTCATCCTATTGCATCCCTCTCCTACATCCACCATCATCCTCTCTTAAGTAGCTACCCTCAATCTCTCCTACACTAACTACTGTGTCAAAATATCCCTCCACTATGCCTTATACTTTGGAATCACCCTTGTATTTATCACTATGTAGGCATCATCCCACACTACATTAGATATCATATCCATCTAGATATTTGAAGTTGTCTCAAGCTCTATTTGAGGTGCCCATTTGTTCACCTCCCTAGTAACTCAAGAAAAAACATATGGCCCTATTGATACACCCTATCACAATTTGAATTATCATTGCACCTTGTTTGATTGGTATATCTCCATAACATAGAGATACCTCCCTACCAAGTAGCACTCTATTATCATAAATCATAGCTACCTACCATCAACATTCCTACCATAGTTTCTAAATCACATCCACAAGTTGTAAGCCATCCAACACTCATTGCTAGTGGCTCATCACCCACTTGCCTATATCTCAAAATATTGTCTCAACCAAAATATAGGCCCCCCTAAAGTTTCTATTCACCCTATCCCTAATAGGGTGGATCATTGCAACGTCTCCCACACCCAGATCTACATTAGTGTGGAGGAGCTAATGCTTTGTGCATCTTGTAGATCACTATATGTAAATCCATATGCAAGTGTGCCAACATACAAGCACCCCATACAAACTATTATCACTCATACACCATATCAACTACACATTTTTCCAACCCAATCAAAAAGTATTGCCCACGCTTGTCACACAATTGTATGCCTCTACATCTAAAATGAACCCATGTCACAAAAAATAAACCTCCTAAACAACATAACCAAAGAAAAATTAGGATCCCTTGTGGATGACTATACTAGCCTCATGCATATTAGCACCCACAATATCCTCCAATGTGACTATCATCTCCTAGGAGATGGAAAGTGTTTTTCTTAGATCACCATCACTATAGTAGCATTTTTTACATTGAATGATGTACACATATGGTGGGAACCCTCACTAAATATCATAGGCCCACTATAGTCATCGCCTCTCAATCCATACCACTAAATGTCTCCATCAAGATCAACACTATTGAGCACTATTCCTAAGTCACCAATGCCTTCACGTGCACCTACATTTCATCAAAACCCCATATCATTTATCACATTAATATTCCTCGCACACATGTGCTACACTACTAGTTCACATGTTGATTCATTTCCCACACATGCTCAAACATGAGAAATTCCCCCACTACATGCATGTGCCACACTACTAGTGTGTGCACTAACCTATGTCATATATATATATATATATATATATATATATATATATATATATATATATATATATATATAAATATATTGATTTGAGAAAAAGAGACGAAAAAAAAGGGGAGTTAACTAGATTAACAAGATCTCATCCAACCTAGGCGACAAATAGTCTTTTGACTAATTTGTAAGTTGTGTAATAAGTTTGAACTCTTTTCAACATGTTTGTAAATCTTTTATAGGTATATTTTTCATGAATTAATGCAACAAACATCATCTTTGCTTATGTTTGGCATATACCATTTTTGGCAAGTTTTGAAGTTCCTAGGTCATGGTGCTTGCTCAATTGATCCCTATGTAGATAGCATCATGTTTTGAACCAACTTGATATACATTTGTATGATGTATTACTATATCTTGATATTGTAAGACATGTAATATTTTAACATTGCAAAATTTATTTTTACTTTAAAAATTCTAGTAAATATTATTTATTACATGTTATTTTTAATCACTGCATATATAAACACTGATATATATTTTAAAACTTAATGTCTTAATATTTAAAAAATAAATAATTTTTCACTTGACTGAAATAAAAAAAAATGTATTTATTTTGTTTTATATTTATGTATTTCATTTCCATATTTATTTAGGTAGATTATATTTTTAATTTAATATTTTTGAATTTTTAAATTATTTTATTAGTATCTTTAAGAAATTGACAACTTAAATCATTGATAAGTAGGAGGTATTTTTCACAGTGTGTCAAATTGTGATATTGCTATCAAGATTCAACGGTTTAGTTTTACGAGTCAAACTTATTGACCCATATTTCATGAGTAGTGGTTCACAAGAACCCAACTCTCATGATAATGAATGGTCCACTTAGCACTCATTCCATCTAGGTGATGCATTAGGCCTTCCCAAGAGTTCACCCATCCCAATACTATTCCAACTCAAGCATGCTTAACTGCAAAGTTTTCCCCCAAGTTTAAGTCCACTTAGATTGCAACCCCATTTCCAAAACCTTCAGCAAGTGTTGTGCCTTATGAACCATTCATTATAGAGCCTCTTTACCTCACCAATTGATAAATAGAAGGTATTTTCCACAGCATGTCAAAATGTGATATTGCTATTAGAATTCAACCTTATAATTTTACAAATCAAACTCATTACTCATCACTTTGTAGTGCCTATAAAATGCATGTTAACATATAAAATTCCCTTCCTTAAACTCTTTGTTTGACTTAATATAACACTGTATATTTTCATTTTGAAGAAAATGGAACACTATTCCAAAAGACTTCTTCATATGATTTCTTAACAATATGAAAATTAACTAAATGCCTTAAGCTCGAAGCAGATGTGAAGAGCTGGAAAGGAATACATACCTTTACTCACACTCCTGCCCAAGATCATTAAGATCGTAATAATTGTACATCTAATTGTCTCTGTACACCAACTGTGTTGGCGCAGCAGCAGACCCTTTTTTGGATATTCACTCAAACAAAACAATCATCAAATCTGTTCCAGTCCATTTTAAGGAATATATCCACCTCCCTTGGCAGCATAGAACAATCTTTTGATAGCAGGGGATAGTGTACTTCAAAAAGCTGAAAGAAGATCTCTGTAGCTTCCATGCTCTTGAGTCCTTGACAACCTCAAGAACGTGTAGATCAGACTCAGACTCGGTTGCAAGAGGAATTTTGCAGACTTTCCAATAAATTACAACAGTCTTACCAGTATGTTGATCCTGGAGTGAGTTTGAAGCTGCCCACAGTTCATTTTAAGGATCACCAATTTCCCCTGCATTCACCAGTTATGATACAAGAAGCTTGGCAATGCACTCAACGAAGCATGTAGTTGACTGCTAAAGTACTGAAAGAAAATTCTGTGCGAAGCAAATATATAAATGACAATAAAATTTCTAACTAATTCTGAGTTTTAAGATGCATGATTGAATTGATGGAATGTTACAATTTTTAAGAAATAAAATTGAAATTATTATGAATAGACATTTAAATAATGAAACATAATAATGAGATGGAAGATAAAATTTAGCCCAATACAACAAGAAGGGGCCTATTGTACCTCTAAACCCAGGAAAAGAAAAGAAAAAGTACTGCTCTAAAAGCTAAGACCGGAAGACCATGAAAGAATTTTAACTCTCAGAGAATGGCAAGCCACCTTTTCTTTCGAAGCCGAATTCTTCAGCCAGCTTATACAACAACAATCTCAATAGAGGATAATTCAAGTAACAAGTCCTGACAACAAATCTCCTTCAACATAAACATGTAGTACAACTAGAAGTTTGATCTCAGATGCCATTAAAACATGTAGTACAACTAGAAGAACATACCAAAAGAAACAAGTATTTAAACATCTAATCAAAATGGAGTGGTTTCAAAAGGTAGTAGTTCAGTAGTAGAACATTCTAGCAGTAGTAGAACATATATCAGAACCAAGTTAAATTAGGAGTGCTAAATATTTTGGTTTAAGGGGGTGTTGGAAATAAGCCACACCTGAATCAAAAACCGGTCCTAAAATATCTCAGCGATAGAGCACTCAAATAATAAATAAAAGATCATAGATCCAAATCCTAACTGATGTATGAAAAATTCAACATGAAACACATAAAAACACATTAAATTTCTCAAAATTATGAAACTCATCTCCAATATATTTCCACAACTTTGTGGCTGCAAAAAGATTACAAAGTTATTACACCAATGTTTATTATTACTACTGCAACAAATTATCTCCAACATTTTTTATCTAAGGGATACATTATTTTCAGGAAAATCATGTTTGCTAAACCAAGATATGTAGAGATGGAACATTAAATTCAATCATGTCCGGATGTATTATTTTCAGGAAAATCATGTTTTTTTTTTTTTTGTATTGAAAGTATGCAAATTACAAAGAGGTTGCAGTAATGAACTGCAGAAAAGCACGAAGAGACGAACCAGCAACAACTAAAACAACTTCAACAGATATAAGGCAGCAACAGCTGTAAAAACAGCAGAGAAAACTAAACACAATAACTACAGCAGACAAAAAACAGTCCCAACAAGGAATATATCAATCAAAAATAACAACTACAGCAGGAAAAAACATGACAATAGTAGCTGAATCCGATAAGACCAATCATGAGCATTGAAGAAAATCAATCCTGAAAGTAAGGCATTAACCCCTTTGCAACAGTAACCTTTCTTTCATTGAACAGCTGATTAACCTGGAGTTTGATCTGCTGGATTTGAACATCAATCTTTAAATTCTTCTCAGCCTCAGCCTATAAATGAGAAAAGAGAGGAATCAGACAATAAAAAATGTCAGAGTAAAGCCCTGGAAGTGCAGCTGCCTGGTGATCGCTGAGATTATTAAAGACTGCTTTGCACCTGTTTCTCCAAATATAAGATAAGATAACATGCCTGACTCCATCAGCAATGACATTCTGATGTAACCCAACCCCAAGAAGAGCTTCTTTCCAGCTAAGATCATGCCCAAAGATAGCTGGTAGATCATGGAAGACAAGATTCCATTGCCTTTTAGCAGATTGACATCCCCAAAAGATATGCCTTAAATTTTCTTTCCTTTGACAAAAAGGGCAATTAGCTGGTTGGATCATCATACATTTCAACCTGTCATCAATGGGCAGTTTGCAATGTAAAATCTTCCAAGCAGTTAATTGAGAATCAATATTAACCTTTGATTTCCAAATCTGGGCAGATAATTTACCCCAAAATTTCTCATTGAACTTGCAATTCCACTTGGAGTTCAATCTGGAACTTAATAGCAAATTTGGGAGCAACTGAAGGTACACTTTTTTCAAAGGAAAGAAAAGAAAAGGATAAGAGGACAGCCACAACCAATCTTTATAAAAGTTACAATGAATAGGAGTGCATATCTTCATAGTCAGCTCAATCGGGACCAAAGATTGAACAAAAATCAGAAACGCTTTGTATTGATTGCTAAGGTTAAATTGAGCCTTAATAGAGTGCCATGACAACCAACTCTTAGTGTGAAAGTCCCAAAGATCACCAACATTGCAGAGTCCTTTTTTGAACAAAGAGTAGGAATGTTTTGGAAAACTCAAAGCAAGAGGTTGATCTTGATAAATAATATGCTTATTCCACCAAATAGAAGAGGTGGAGAAACTAAACCCATGTTGAAGCGAGTTATCTCTCCATTTTAAAAGATAACATGTGTGTTGCCAAGCTTTCCAAATAGATTGGAGAGGAAGAGAAGACTTTATAGAAAAAAAAGGGGCATAAAGAATTTTGTCCAGCCAGCCTACATGCTGCCATTTTCCCTTGACAGAAGCATTTCGTATAAGAAGCTTCCACAGTTCATTGCTAAACCAAGATATGCAGACATGAAACATTAAATTCAATCATATCCGGGTCTCCTACAACTAGTATTGTAGACAGTGTGTTGCTCTTGCCACATTAATTATATCATCTTCCTTTTGATTACATCGAATACAAAATTATCACTTTTATTAATTATATCATCTTCCTTTTGATTACATCGAATACACATGGAGAGCTGCTGCTCATTTAGACACAAAAGACCTATACATATTTCCCCTGTTCTGCAGCTGGCAAAAATAAAATTTCATGAACTGTTGTTCACAGCTTACGAGTCTCTATTCTCTACACCCACACAAAAGCGTAATAATACCAAAAAATACAATTACTTCCCCAATAAACTACGAATGCCCAGCAAGCCAAAACATTAATTACAAACATAATTAATTTTGCAGGGAAAATCTGAAGGTGAGGATTTGCAATTAATTCCAAATAAAAAACAATCTCCATAACAATCCCTTATGGAGATAGATGATGGCTGAGTGGGATGAATCTGAGTTGGCCACCAAAAACTTCATATGAGAGAAAGACAATTTTTAGACTTAAAAGTAACTAAAATATGTATATATTTAGACAATTTGATTAAATTGAAAATAAAACTAATTGATTCTTATAGTAGGATTGAAGAACTCACCTTCACTCTTGTTACTAATTTTGTAACTTTTGATAATCTTCTCCTTTATTTGTTTCTTCTTGATTAATCTATATATATGTATATATTTTACAATTAAGTAAATGTTTAGAAAAAATTAAATATCTATAACAAATTTTTGGATAGATAAAAAGAAAAAATATTAATTAAATATATTTTTTCTTTAATATTAATTTCTAAAATATATTTGGAATAATTCAAAATATTCTTTAAGATAAAATTTGAGATAGAATCTAAAAACTTTAAAGGAAAAATTATAGTATTAAATTTAATATAAGATCATTTCAACACTATGCAATTATTTGATTTGATTTTTTCAATAGTTTATTCCATGAGGATACACTAAAAGAAAATAATTTAATTCTTCTACTTAAAAACTAAAATGATGTTTATCATTTATTTCAAATTATTTTATTTTTGATTAATAATATTTTAATATGTTTATTGTTTATTTAAATATAATAATTAAATATTTTTATTTAATAAATGTTTACCTTTAAAATTAATTATTATAAATTTTGTTAACTTATTATCCATCATTTTTTGAAACTCGTGATGTTTTTTAAAAGTCCCAAAAAATGGGGCCATTTTAAAAAAAAATCAGCATTTTTAAAACTCTTAGCATATGAGGCCATGCAAGCGTAGTTAAAAACATGGTCCAAAACGTTTATTCATCCATCTAATTTTTCATCATCATGCCATAATATGGGGGATGGGGCATGATATCTTATTATGACTTACTATATTGTTTCGTAGGGAGAATAGCTAGTGTCATGCATCAATGACCTTATAATAGAACCCATACCCATTTCATAGAAGTTAAGTGTACATACTTTTTAGTTAATGACCTTATTGTAATGGACAAATCCCTTATTGTAATGGACCCCACTTTTGACACCACGAAGTTACTAGTGTGCTTGAAAAATTGTGGGAAAATAAAATTTACATTTATTTGAATTTCCCTCTCTCACTCACTTATTTCACAAGCCAACGTGTTAATATTTTTGGTTGTATTGGATTTTGTTTGTAGTAAAATGGTCATGGATCTTTCTTCTCATGTCTATCAAAGCATACCCTGATAACTCTAAGCCTAAAGAGATTCAACAACTAGTGGTGCAACATTCTTGTCAAGAGAATATAGTCTCTCGACATATAATCATTTGGATGCAAAAAAGTTAAAGGTTTGTCTAGATTTATTATTTCCTTTTTACCATGTTTATTTAATTTTTTGTGCCAACGTGTCATCATCAATTGTTACAACCAACACATAGGTCACAAAAACAAAAAATATTTTCTCTTTCACTAGTAGTAGTGGGTAGTGGAATTTCGGGTTCTTCTCAATAGATTACCTTCAAGGGTTCCATTTACTTGTAAATTTATTTTAAAGGGATTTTCTTGATAGATTACCTTCAAGGGTTCCTTCTTTCTTGTACCAAAATGGAAGCTTTGAAATATGGTATGGACATCAATCAAATCATCAATGACATAATTTTTTTCAGAAGGCGTAGTTGCAACTACCATGGTAAACATGTATGTAAAATGTGAATGCATAGGAAAGTCATATGAATTATTTTATAAAATGCCTTAAAGATATATGTCATCTCATGAAATGAAACTATTCTAGGATACACTTGAAATGTATTTACAAGAAGCTTTTGAGAAAATATCTAAGTATTATAAGCTTTGTTTGTGTTCTATGTGCATACAACCACCCTAGGTTCTATGTGTTTTTCTTGTTTATGTAATTATAAAACAAATATAAACATAATGTTTTGTATCTATTATTAATCAAATATTGTTTGTAAACTTAATTGTGACAAACATTTTAAAATCTTGAACATATTGTATAATTAAATGTTATAAATAAATTCTCTAAGAAAAATATGAGCTATCTGATGGAACCTTAATTCTCATTGTTCCATCTTAAACCCTTGTTGCATTTAGGAGGGTTTTTGTAATTTTTCTCCTCTAAAATCAATTAAGCGCTCTATTTGGTTGTTGACTTCTTATTGCTCGTTGTTGGTCACTATTTTAATACCCTCTATTAGGCAGTTGGTTTCCTCATCATGATTTCAGAAAATTAAGCTATGTCATGACTTTGGGGTTCTTGAGCTTTTGTTTTATCTATTGTATTGTCCTAGGAAGTTCCCCCCCCCGTCATAACAACTTATTGAGCACGTGCATAAAATTTCACTTAAGTTCAGTCAGCCTTGTATCTGTATTGATCATCACTAATCACTTTTGAGGTATGTGTTTTAAATTAGCGACGAGTGATGATGTGATATCTCTATTGTATCGCCCATCTCTAATTGTTCTCTAAGTTCCTTTTTATGATTAGCGAGGAGTGAGGTTCTTAAGGGATCACTTATGGCTAATTTTTTTGAGTTCTTAAGGTTGTAATAGCAATAAGCGATGACTTCTCACTTCATGACCCTAGTTTCATCATCCATCACCAATGTATTGTAAAGGGATTATTTGTGATTAGCGATGAGTGAGATTATGAGTTCCCAGTTGTATTGCACCTCACGGATTTGTTTTGAGCGCTAAGGTCATGATTAGCAATGGGTGATATCGTCTCTTATGAGGAATTTTCTCCTGCTAATTTGGCTACATTCTATTTGCGATGTCTTTTATTGCTATGCAGGTGTACGTGTCAAACTGTGGTGTTGTGGGTGCTTGCATCTCTTGTCGTTGATTGAAATCAAGGTGAAAAGTTGAAATTAGCGAGGAGCGATGGAGATGAGGATGATCAAGAGTCCAGCCATTGATCTAAGGGTTGAGATTTTGTCGCATAAGGTACTTGCATCGCTGATAAAGATGAAAAAGAATGAAGTAAATTAGCGATTGGCGACAACTGCTACATGAAGAAGCAACATGTTGGAATCGAAGGATTTTGTATAAAGCATAAAGAAAAGTAGCAAGATGGATTATCTACCATTGATATAGTTTTAAAGTTGAAGGATCAACGATCAAGGTTCAAAATTGAACGGCTACTTGTCAGTTCGCTCACACGAGCTTACTATCAAATATTAATGGTGACATGCTCCCCTCTCGGTTGTAATTGAAAGTAGATATCGATTTTATTGTGCATCCTAGTTCACTGGCTAGCGGGAGGAATACCAGAGGCCGAAGAATTTGTGAGGAAAACTCCAGAGATTATCTGCAACAAGGATGGCACGATTTTTATCTGGGTAAGAAAAACTAATACCTCTTATTAATTAAGGTGGTAGGATGAATTCCCATGAAAGTTGATAAGAAAATTGATGGAAAATACAATTTAGTTTTGTCCTGGTGCTTTCAATTTGATAATTGAGCATTGTCTAAAATGTGGGGAAGGTTGTCCTGTTCAGAAGTTGAGTTTTGTCCTGTCATAATTGTGAAGGGTTTTGTCTGGCTGTAAGAAATTGTAAACCCTAACCTCCATTTGTGTTATAAGCATGAGTGACCTAGAGCCTAGTGAGTCTAGTGTTAGACCTGAAAGGAAACCAAAACAAAAGAGGGTCAAAAGACCTAAAACTCAACATGTTCCAGCTGAAGCCAAGCCCAAACCAGTAGCTATGTCTAACCCTTTTCCTGGTACTCCTGCGGCTTCCACAAGATCCAGAAGTGAGAAGAAGGAAACATAAAAGTTCATGCAAGAGACTTCTAGAGGAATTAGAGAGGGAGGGTCATGAATTGGAAAAAGGCCCACAAGACAAGTTGTTGTTACCACTAGGTTGATTGATGATGCTAGTGAGATTGGTGAGAAACCCCATCCCCAGAGTGGATGACAATTATTTAAGTATGCTTTCAACAGGAAAAAATTTAGTAAGCATGCATGCTTCTTATGGGGGTTGAACTTGGGAAAGCTAGTAGTTCCAAATTTGTTTGTAGAGGTTGACTTAATGATGGAGCTAGCAAGGAACTATGACCCTACTGATAGGAAAATCAAGAGTGAGAATGGTGATATGATTCTGGAGGTAACTAAGGATGAAATGTTGGATGTGTTTGGGTTGAATCCTAATTACACTGCAAAGTTCAAGCGTGCTGACTTGTATGTTGACTATCAAGGAAGGAAATTTGCATATAAAGAATCAATATTGGTGCGACATAGAAGAAACCGAAAAAAGTTCATTGTTCAAGATGTTGAGCCTTTTGAGTGTGAAAAATTTGAAGACTATTTCTAGAACACTTACTATTGTCTGAACTAGGTGCTAGCTCAGGATTTTGAGGTCAGAATAGCCCCTGATTTGTTGGTGATGGTGGCAAATATACAGGTATATAATCGAAACACTGGTTTCGATTATGCTAACTTTGTTTCCCAACAAATGCATGAGGATTTTCTTAATTTTAAAAAGGGATCACCCCCTTTATCTTTCCCTCATTATTCCTTACTGATGCCCATGCTCTTATGGGAAGGGGATTATGAGTGGAAAATAAAATTGAATTTAAGGATTGTGAACAATGAAAATGAGGCCATCCTTGTGCAAATGTGGACATATATTTGGGATCAGGATTGCTCCAATTCTAACTACATTTTGTTTTCCAATATTGTAAGACATGGTATCTTAGAGTCATTGGGTGTGGCACCTAGATTAAGACTTTCTCCAAAAATTATGAATGTTATGCGCCCAATGGATGTACTAGGTTCTGCAACCACACATAATTGCTAGGCTGATTGGTTCTTACATTATGAATATTCTTTGATCAAGGTTTATGGAGGTAAAGTGGCACCCCATTGTTTACCCTTGTATGTCTCAGACAAGTTGGCTTTCATGGAGTTCATTTGGCAAATGGAAGTCATGGATTTTGAAATGTTCAAAAAAGACAGAAAAGGCTCTGTGTTATTCCCCCATTGCTCTTTTGCTTATTTTAAGGTCACTGCCCTTGAAGGGTATGATAAATTGGGTATTATGGTAAATAATCTCAGAATGCCTATAGATGGGGTTATAGTTTTTGATCCAGAATGATTTGTGGCTAAAAGGAGAAGACAAAAGAACTTAGGCATCATTCATCATGAGTTTTTCTATAAAGATGATGTACTAAGGAACCTGACAAGTGATGAGGTTGTTATGGCTAGGAAAAGGGAGTGGACAACTATGAAAAACTTTGAGGAGAAGATTATGAAAAGGAATGCCTTCTACATCAATCCATACAATGAAATTGCAAAACCTTTGGAGAGGGCCTTTGCTATGATAAGGGATCATCAGTCTGGTCAATTTAAAGTAAAATTAAAGGAGGTTGTAGATAGGGCCCAAATCCTTTTAGAGAAACAATGATAGCAACAAACTATGGATATCCCAAAGAGGTTTGAAGATGTTCAAGAGGTCAGAGAGGAACAAGTAGTAGAACATGTGCCAAGAAATGAAGAAGTCAAGCATAAATTTCCTCCTCCCCATATTGAAGAAACTGATAGTTTAGATGTTCCTCCTGATAGGATTGTCCAGTGGCATTATGATAGAGAAAATGATGATGATCCTAGGATTAGGGAGTGTGATGAATTCTTGGCTGATGATAAATTTGTGCAGACCAAATATTTTCAGGAATTTATGATCCAACAAAGAAGTAAAGAAATAAAAGAGAGACTGGAAGCAACTCAAGCCAATGTTGAACCTTCCTATCAGGAAGAAGCTGAGAAAGCAAAAGAAGAAAAGATTAAGGCTGAAATTGCAGCCATTACTCCTATTGAAGCTCGTAGAATTGTCAAGGATAGTGGAATTATGCTATTACCAGGGTGTACCATCACAAATGTCATTGCCTATGATGCAGTTAGAAGAGATCCTCAAGCTCTAATATCTGAAGATCAGTTTGAGAATAAAGTATTTGGTTCCGGGTATATTCCAAAGCTGCATACCCTTGAAATTTGTTCTATGGCACCTAATACTAATAAACATGAGGTTTCTAGGCCAATTGAAGAAGTCATGGTTTCACTAGTGGTCAAAAGAGCTACTGACATAATCCCTATCTAGGTAGCTAAATTAACTGCACATGTTGCAATGGTTAGTGTGGATACTGCACATATTTCTCAAAAGAAATATGAATCTTTGGTCAAGGAATATAACAAGGCATTGAATGAATTGAGTTGAATGAGTGCTACCATTCAAGCTACCCAAAAGACATTGACTCATCCTTCTCCCTCTTCCTCATTTGATATGTCTAAGCAAGATAGAGAAAATTTGGCCCTCATAATTGATGATTTAAAAGGAAAGTTAACTATTGAAGAGGAAAATGTCAAGCAGGCTAAATTAGAGACAGTCAAGGTGGCTAGTGATATTTTTAGGGATGTGCTCAAGCATAGAGTAACCAAGTTGGTTCATAAGGCTAATGAAGTATGGGCCACGTATAAAAACATTCATGAGGAAAATACAAAGTATCTGCAAGTACAGGAAGCCTTTAGGAATGAGTGGAACAACTGGATTTCTAGAGTGACTGCTATGAAAGAGATGATGCCAAAAGTAGAATAAGATCCTGAGGCACCCACAAATATTCCTGACATCTTGAAGACTATTGACTCAATAAATGAGGTAACAACTTTCTATGGAAAATTGGGAATATAGCTCAATAGCAAGTTGAAAATATTCTAGGAAATGGAGAACTGTGGCATGCCTCAAATATTGAATTTTAAGGGTGAATTACATTCGTTTGACACCTGGAAGGAAGATTTGGGAGGATTGTTTGATGCATCTATATGTCATTGATTACCTCTTGCTCAATTCAGACATTGATATGATGGTAGAAATTGAGTTAAAAATGGATATATTTGTTAAGGAAGCCAAAATTTTAATTGATGCAAGGTACTCCTAGAATAATACTAAGGTGCAAGATTTATTGAATGTCAAATGGCCCACTGAGGAGGAGTACAATGTTTGGTTGGAGAAGTATACAAAGTGAATGAGAAGAATAATGGATGGGAGAAGAATAATACATAGCCTGAAAATAGTACAGATTAGGATTTTGATAAAACGGGAAAATATTATTCTCTCCCCAGTGCTCAAAGTGATTAGCACATGGTGTTATTGTGGATTAAACAGTTTTTGACCTTTTTTCATTTTCTTTGCCTTGCTTCATAAGTTTTGCTATTTTGATTTCCTTATAGTTGGCATTTGGAACACATGGAGAATATCTTGTGACTGTTGTAACAAACTAATGATGTCTTTTAAGGTGGGACCTATTTTCCACAAAGATTTGAGGATATTTATGCCTCATGTTTATTTGTTTTACCTGAAGACTCAAGCGTAACCATGAAGGGAATATTGCAGCAAGCAGTCCTATGAAATCATGATAGGTGTATTATCTAGTCTGAGGCTTGTTTTGTTCCTTCATCTCTATAAGAAGGAATTCAGGACCAGAAGTACGAGAGTTAGAAATTTTTGAGTTGATACTGTTAGTGTTATCAAGAAAACATGAAGCAAGTGTTAGGGTCTTTTTTTTAAGTTCATTTTGGAGTTCATACTCATGCATGTAAGACTGATAATGGTATAGAATTTTATGATACATATTAATATTGGTTTCATAGTTATTTTCTCTCCCTGTATGTATGTTATAAGTTATGATTGAAAGAAACCAAGGATTTCCTTCATTTGTCTCTGTCATTATCTGATGGATGTTCAGTTTCATGTTTTCCTATCAATTCAATGAATTGATGTAAATGCTTATATGAGAGTGATAACTTATAATTACTATGTGCTAGGATCTTTGTAAGAAGTAATAATCTTGGAATCACAGAGAAATATTGTAATGCAAGATTTCTTAGGATTATATGTGTTATTGTTTGAATTGTTATCATTTTATGTTAAAGGATATTGACTCTGTGCTCTGGATAAAGACACTAGTTCATGTAGGATACTAGTGTTATATTTACAGTGTTGATTCATTACTACTCAATCTTTTAACCATAAAATTTCAAAAAGAACACTATTGTTACTCATTTTTTCAGGTGTTTTCTCTCTCATAATCAACTTATATAACATTAGCACGATAAGCTGCCAACTTATTTAATGTTTCTATTAAGTGATATCATGAGAGATATATGTTATTAACAATGTATTTGGTTGCAATTGTAATAGGTTTTTAGGTATACATTGTGGGATCACCCTCCCGGGTTTCACAGAGCCCAAAGAGTAGGAATAGGAGTTTAAGCAGCCTCTATTCATTCGTTGGCCAATCCCTTTAGTATTACTGATAATTGGAAATGGTGAAATCCATAGGTATGTCTAGAGATCAGTTTGGTTCTTAAAAAATAACCAACACTATTTTTTCTAGGCTTGTTTATTGGATAGTTCATTAGAGAAATAACCACCCCTTATAAGTATGCTTTTATGCCCAAATATTTTATATAATTATGTTGATACATGATACATTCACAAAGATCTAAAACAACCATTTTAGTGGGTATAAAGTGTAATAATATTCTTTTTTCATAAAATATAAAATATATTCAACTACTATATTGGTATGATGAGATCATTATTTAGTGTTGTATCTAAATTATTGATTATATAATAATTCAATATAAAAAAACACTTGGATTCTATATTAGTTTAGTTACACATGAAATTTCAAGAAGAATGAGATTTTTTTTAAAAAATCCATTTAATTTACCTAACTTGTAGCATTAAATGTTTTTCCTTACTCAAAATAGGTATAGTAACATGTTTATAAACAACATACCTTCTTGTTTACTTCATGTCAAAACTTTATAATTTTTTAATTATATAATTTACTACCTATTGATTTGCTTGTCTTGTTACAACATCACCTATTGGCCATTGTGCCCAATCCTTTGTGTTAATCAAAGTGTCTTAATTTTATCATCCAAATCCACTATATATAATCATTTTCTAGGTCTTATGCAACTCAACTTATTTGTACAAGTATAACAATATTTCAAGTCATAAATTTGTAATATTATTACATATCATTACCACTGCCATAGTGTGCAAAATCACAAACATTATAATGTGTCATGATTAAGAGATTTTGAAAAATTTACATAGATCTATAATTGATAAAAACTATCACAAATAATGCAAAGCCCTTTGAGAAACCTTGATCCTGCACAACCATGCCAATGACATACATATTGGAAATCTATTTCACAAATAAAATAGGCTACTCAATATTATATAACCTAGCCACTTCAAACCCAATAGAAATTTCTAATATAAATTTAAATACCAAGTTCATTATTTTATGTGCATCACCCAATGATACAAATATACATAGATAATGCAAAGTTCCTTGAGTGGGGGCGTTATAATAACATGAACATATCAGCCAAGTATCAACCCTCAACCTAGACAATTATTATTGCAATCAAATTGTCATAAGAAAATTATTGTTTTTTATGAAGTTAATTACCATTGCATACACCATCATCATTGTTATAATGTATAAACACACAAACATTGCAATATGTTTTGTATAGTAATAATTTAAGTCTTAAGATTGAAACAATCTTACATATGATAATGAATTGTAAAAGGTAACCTACCATATGCATTTCACATACTTAATGGTACACATATCAAATATTCACACTCATTATGTATGCATTATCACCCATATTTTCTAATTATAGATTTTAATAGTCTGATGGTAATTAGAATGACCATTAATGCAAGGTCATTTATTAAAAAGACGTGAGCAATTTCATAGAATATTACAACCCAAGCAAATATTATATCTAAATGATGTTGTTTTAATCATTAAGTCTCATATTTTCTATTTATATTATAAAAATATGTGAGTAGTAGAAAAGAGTACTAATACACGGAAAGATGTAGATAATAAGGAGAGGAGGAAAGAGAAGTTGTGGATTTATAGAATAATTTTATTGCTTCTTCTTGTAAGAATATCTAATTGAACTTATATAATAAATGTTAAATATATTTGCAATCTAGGGTGACACCCAACTAGTGTACACATAATATAAGTATTTTGGAGTGTATATGGTTAAAAATTGAACTTTATTATATTATAAATCCTTTGGTTTAGAAAAATTTAAGGCACCTCATTTGATTCCCATCCCTCTTCCTTAAGAAAGTCACATTAATGATATGGTTTAGTTTGAACTTAGTTCATCTCTCGTGTCTTCATAGTAACTTTTTTACTCCAAGCCCATCATAACGTTTGTATTCATACTAACTAAGATATGATCTAATTGATATTGAACCACATGAAAAATTCCAATGAATTTTTATGTAGGATTTGTTTCCAATCATATCAAGTAGGTAATATGATATTTCAATTTGAAGTCGCATACTTTATTGTATTCCTTCTATACATGGTAGGCGAGATATATAATGTATTTTGATAAAAAAAAATTATTCCTTTTGTAAATATTTAGTTCCATAACCTTTAGGTCAATTCTTTTCCTTTCATGCGTATATCAAGGATTTACAATTGACTAGATGCTACAACCAATAAATGTTTTTTTTTTGTGATTTTTTAAAAATGATTGATTATAAATTGATATAATGGTGTATGATATGAGTTGTAGAAATTTCATGGTATTGGAAATTTCATTGAGACTACATTGAATTAAAATGATCTTGAAAAAAAAATGTATTATCTACATGCTAAAACCTAGAGATTGATGAGCACGCAGTTATATTGAGAGGGGGTGAATCAGTATAACAAATTTTACCAATTAAAACTTTATCAATCACAATATCATCATTTACTGAACATAAATAATCATGCACATGAGAAGAACACAATAACACATGATATTTACGTGGAAACCCTTACAAGAGAAAACCATGGTAAAGATATTTATTTTATTAATCTTATTTTTACAAACCTTGTAGGCACCAACCTCTCATTCAATTTGTGAGAACAAAACCACAAGAAGCACCAACCCCTTATTCAATTTGTGAGAACCAACCCACTAGAGGCACCAACCCCTCATTGAATTTGTGAGTACCAACTCACTAGAATTGCCAACTTCCACAACTAAATTTGTAGGCACCAACCTACTAGAAGACACCAATATCTCCTTTAGGAAGCACCAACTTCTAAAGAAAAGTGTCAGGCCCTCTAAGTTGCTTCTTCAATGGATGATGGGCATTAAAATATTTATTATTTCACTCCATGATTCCCCTCTTTTAATAACTTAATGTACTTGTATGATTACATATGCTTGCATATTCTTTCCATGCACATACCTCTCATAAAACTTTCTCCAATATGCTTTGTAATTTTGCTCCAAAATCTTCTTTATTTTTGCATGAAACCCTCTTCACAAATTTTCATAAAGACTTCTTTATAAATCTTCCTTAAATACTTCCTAAATCCGATTGCAAGTCTCCCATAAGATTTCTTACAATATCTTCATCCAATCTACAAATTAACTATTTATAATTTTATCTTCACTTGTTGGAGTTTTTGATGTATTATTTTTCCTCCACACACACTACTTCTCCACTTGAATGATCCACATTTATATCTTTAATGATTCTATGAATGAATGCAACTCTTTGAAATGGATACAACTATTTGAATAAGCATGTATTTTACTAACAAATTTGCCTTAACTCCTTACAATCTCCTAATATAATCTACAAAAAATATTCTTAAACTTTTCTCTTCATTTGTTTGATGAATATGATATATATCTTTTCACCAAAAACATCTTCATAATAAATTACAAAGTGATTTTATATCTTCATATTTCTGCTCTTCCTTTTTGTATACTCAAAAATATATCATTGAATTCTTCTAGATCTGCTCTTTAGTTTTGTTGGATGTTGTGGTTGTCATTGATGTCAAAACTATTGGCATTAATATATTAGAATCTATATATGTCGAGGATATTGAGAAAATTGTAATGAAATAATTGCAAGTTTTCAGTTATGAAGTGAAGTTCAGTCTCTTGGTTAGTTCAGTATGTTGATGATCAAAGGTTGTGGATTAAATGGTTTCTTGTCGAGAATATCTAGCTTATCCATGTTAAGTTTCAGAGATTTGTGTGAAGATTTTATCATGTTATGAAGATTTGTATTCTGACAGTCATTTTGTTGCTTCAGTTGGTGTTCCTGAATGAAGATGATGTGATTTTAGTACTTGTTCAATTACTGCAGATGCTTCTCTAGTGATTCATGATGTTTTTGTATGTTTCTAGATCTTGCTCTATCTATGTTGCACGCCCGCATTGATCATTATGCTCGTGATTATATATTTTCTCTTGTGTGTTCATTTTTAACATGTTCTTGGTTGATAGGATGTTGTGGTGTGTTGTGGATCTTCAAGGAATAATTTTTGAAGGTGTTTCGTGTTCAAGGATATTGTTTTGGGTCCTCACTATGTTGTGGCCAACTTTGGTTGATTCACATTAGTAATCTTTAATGTTTTGGGCCAATAGTTTGTATTCATTTTATTATTTTGTTGAGGCCGACAATAGCGATGTAATTTTTTGTTGCGGATATATATAAGAAATTTTTTATACCATTTGAATGCATGGTGTGCATGAATAATGTTCTAAATATTTTGAAGGTAAAGCATAGTATGAAGAAGAGTGAAGAATTTTTCATGTGCTTAACCAAAACTATAATCAGGCATTAGCAGGTGCTATTTTCTCAGTTCAAATCTTGTGGTTGTAATCCAAATCTTTTGTAAGATAGTGAGTCTTCCTTTTGTAATTGAGTAGTGAACTCTAGGTAGTGCGCTTGAATGCATGTGCATTCCCCATTCACATTTCTTTATACGTTTAACAGGGTATAATCTTGTGGACTGACCTCCACCGTAGCTTTTCCCCTAACCAAGTTTCCACGTAAAAAATCTTGTATTATGTGTGTTTCTGATGTGTTGTTGATTTATGCTTTCATGGTTATTCATTAGATCTAAGAATAAGGTTAATAAGTTGAATAAGTTTGAAATTATGTGACAACTAATTCACCCCCCCTCTTAGTTGTCTGCCCTTGTGTTGCCAACAATTGGTATCAGAGTGGGTTCCTTGGAAGAATTTTAATAGCTTGAGGTTATCCGAGGTGGTGACATACAAGAAGGATAGTTTGAGATTTGATGGAACAAATTATTCTCCATCGAAGACTTGAATGGAGTGTCATATGAGATGCATTGGAGAACCCTATTGGAGCATTACAAGCAATAGGTATGTTATTCCTCATAATGGTCCTACTACTAATGCTGAGATTAGGGATGTTGAGTACAATATCAGGGCTAAGGAAGCATTGTTGAGTGCTCTGACTGATTCTGAGATGACAAATGTAATGGATTTTAAGACTGCTTATGAGATCTGGAAAAAGTTGGAAACTTTGTATGAAGGTGATGCTAATGTGAAGATTGCTAAGTTACAAAGTCTAAAAGGGAAATATGAAATGTTGAGAATGGATGATGATGAGAATATTACTACTTTCATGTAAAGAGTGAATAAACTTGTGTGTGGTATCAGATGTGCTTGTGGATAGTTGAAAGAATCAGAGATTGTTGCTAAAGTACTTAGATCCTTGCTTGTTGCATACAAAGTTAAAGCTACTGCTATTGAGGAGCTCTGAACTGTAACAAATGTAACTAGAGACATGTTGATTGGTAAGCTAACTGATTTTGAGTTAAGTGAGTTTGGTGATGCTCTTCCTAAGATAGAATCTACATTCATGGAAACTACTTCTAGAAGAGATAAGCAAGGATATGATCCGGGTGAAATTTCTTCTAGAAAGGTGTTCAAGTATGAGGAAGAATGAGACAAATTGAAGAAGAAGAAAGATAATTGAATGAACTTGAAGTACTTATTGTCAAAAGGGAAGCTAGAGGAGAAGGTAAGTATAAAGGGAAGTTTCCTATTAAATTTTTTTCTTGCAATAAGATAGGTCATTTTTCTTCAAGGTGTCTGGAAAGAGTCCCTAAGCCAAAACCTAACAAGCCTAGATTTCAAGGAAAGTGTTATTATGTTGCTAATGAAGGTGTGATAGATGATGAATCTAATAAAGGGAATGCAAGTGAGGATGAATGGGTATTTATTTCTATCAAGGAAAATGATCTTGTACCTACTAAATCTATATTAGTTGCTCAAATGTGGAGAAAGCCCTAGCTACTCGAGTTGAAGATAAAAATGAATGGGTGATTGACAATGGATGCTCTCATCACATGGCAGGTGATAAAATTAAGTTTGTGAGCCTGGAAAAGTATAATGGAGGTGTTGTAAGATTTGGTGATGAAAAAGTAGGTGTAATCTGTGGCAGAGGATCCATTTCTCTTGATGGTAAGAATAACACTGATGATGTTCTATATGTGGAAGGTTTGAAGCATAATCTCTTGAGTGTTGGAAAAATGGTTGACAAGGGATACAATCTTCAATTCAATAATGGAAAGTGTAGAATATTGGGAAGTTCCAAAAAATGTAATTACTTCAGGTACAAAAACAAAAGGTAACATATTTCACTTGAATGCTACTAGTAAAAGTTTTCTGATTGCTCAAGTTGATGAAAGTTGGTTGTGGCATAGGAGAATGTGTCCTGTAAACTTTGAAAATATTGTTAAGATAAGTTTTACTCAGGCAGTGAGAGATCTTCCTAAGTTGGTAAAGCCTACTAATACTATATGCAAGGAATGTCAGTTAGGGAAGAAAACTAGAATTTCATTTCAAAGAAAACAACATTGTTCAAATGAAGTGTTGGAGCTTGTTCATACATATTTGTGTGGTCCTTCTAGAGTCAAAAGCTTACAAGGAGACAGGTACTTCATGTTACTTATTGATGATTATTCTAGACTAATCTGGGTTGCTTTCTTAAGAGAAAAATTTGAAGCTCTAGAGAAATTCAATATTTTTAAGGCTATGGTTGAGATAGAGACAGGTCTGAAGATTAAATGTCTGAGATTAGATAGAGGTGGTGAATTCACTTCCCATGAGTTTAATTCTTTTTGTGAAGTTCATGGGATAAAGAGACAATTATCTACCCCGCGGACCCCTCAACAAAATGAAGTTGTGGAAAGGAAGAACAAGACAATTCAGGGTGCTACTAGGACTATGATGCTGGAAGGAAATGTTCCTCATATCTATTGGAGAGAAGTTGTAAGTAATGTTGTTTACATCCTCAACCGGGTACAAGTCAAAGGTGATACTGGTAAGACCCCTTTTGAGCTATGGACTGGTCATAAGCCTACTGTTAGATATTTCAAAATCTTTGGGAGTAAATGCTATATCATAATAGATGAAGATATAGGAAATTTTGATGCTAGGAGTGATGAAGGAATCTTTCTTGGTTATTCTACTAAGAGTATGGCCTATCAGTGCTACAACAGGAGATTGAGGAAGGTAGTTGAAACTGCAAATTTCAAGGTTGATGAAGACATAACTAGACCATCCAGAACCTGTGGATATGATTTAGATGATCAAAATAACAATTCAGTCACAAGAAAGAAAGTTCGGACTCAAAATCAAGTCCAGATCATTCCGGTGAATCAAGAAAATCAAGAGGAAGGAACTAGTAAAAGTGCAGAAGAGATATCACAAGAGCCAAAAGTTCAAGAACATCTTAAGACTCTAAGGTATGTAAGACTAAATCATTTAGAAGATTAGATTATAGGTGATAAGAACAAAGGTGTTCAGACTAGGAGAAGAATTGTAGAAGAATACTATTTGATTTCAAAGACTGAGCCTAATAATGTCAATGAAGCATGCAAAGATGAACACTGTATGGAAGTAATGAAAGAAGAGCTACTACAAATTGAGAAGAATAATACATGAATTCTTGTTCCTAGACCTAAGGAAAAATGTAATTGGAACTAAATGGGTCTTTAGAAACAAGTTGAATGAGCAAGGTGAAGTTGTTAGAAACAAAGCAAGATTGGTGTGTAAAGGATATTCCCAGATGGAAGGAATTGACTTTGAAGAAACTTTTTCCCTTGTTGCTAGGATTGAAGTTGTGAGATTATTTCTTGCTTATGATACTTACAAAAATTACAAGGTTTATCAGATGGATGTCAAGTCAGCATTTCTAAATGGCGATCTGGGAGAAGAGGTGTATGTTGAGAAACCTAATGAATTTCAATTGACTGATTAGGGAGATATGGTTTTTTGGTTGAAGAAATCATTGTATGGACTTAAGCAAGCCCCAAGAGCATGGTGTGCTAGATTGGACAAGTATTTGTTGAAGCTTGGATTTAATAAAGGTACTGCTGATAGTAATTTGTATTTCAAGGTTGATCATGATAAATATTTGATTGTTGAAGTCTTTGTTGATGATATCAATTTTGGAGGAGATGATTATTTATGCATGAAGTTAGCTGATGAGATGCAGAGTGAGTTTGAGATGTATATGATTGGAGAAATGAAATTCTTTTTGGGATTGAAAATTACTCAACTAGACAAAGGGATCTTCATATCTCAATCCAAGTATGTGAAAGAACTACTAAAGAAGTTTGGTATGGAAGATTTGAAGCTAGTTGGTACACCTATGGTGATTGGATGCAAGTTGACACAAGATGATGATTCTCTGAAAGAAAATTAGACTAGATACAGATCGATGATTGGTGGATTGCTTTATTTGACTCAAACTAGACCTGATATCATGAATGTTGTATGCATTGTTGCAAGATTTCAAGTTGATCCTAAGGAATCTCATGTAACTACTATGAAAAGGATTTTCAGATACTTGGAGGGGACAATTGATTTTGGCCTATGGTATCCTAAAGAAGATGACTTTACTTTGAGTGCTTTTACTGATGTTGATTGGGTAGGTGATGTGGATGATAGAAAGAGTACTAGTGGTGGTGCATTTTTCTTGGGTAAGAATTTGATTTCACGGTTAAGTAAGAAGTAGAATGTCATTTCTTTATCTACTACAGAGGAAAAATACATTGTTGCTGGTAATAATTGTACTCAAGTATTGTGGATGAAGCAGATGTTGAAAGATATCAGAGTTGTGTATGATGAGCCCATTACTATATTCTGTGATAATTCAAGTGCAATTAACATTTCTAAGAATCCAGTGTTGCATGCAAAGACCAAGCATATATCTATCAAGTTTCAGTGTTTGAGAGAGAAGCTGAGTGAAAAGGAAGTAAGATTGGAGTATGTTCCTACTAAGGAACATATTGCAGATATCTTTACAAAGTCATTGCCTAAGGATACTTTTGAGTATCTCAGAGGGAAGCTAGGGGTGATTACCCCTCCTAATCAGAACTAAGATGCATTGCTTTGCATCAGTCCGTGCATTTCATATTCATATGTTGATCCGGATTGATGTTGTGGTGGTTGCTACTCAGGGGGAGTAGTCAGATGTTCAGATATGTGGTTCAAAGCTTGTGTGGAGAAAAGAGATATTTTTCATTGATGTCAAAGGCGGAGAAGAGTCATGTGAAAAATTGTGGAATATCTAAGGAGAAAATTCATGTGGGAAGTAGAGTCATGTAAAATAATTGAGGAGAAAAGAATCACAACCTAAGGGGGAGTAAGTGCTGAAGATAGCTACATTAATGGTGTTTTTCACATCATGTGTTGCCATCAATGCCAAAGGGGGAGATTGTTGGATTTTGTGGTTGTGTTACTAATATGTGGTTGTCATTGATGTCAACACTATTGGCATTAATATCTTAGAAGTTGTATATGCCGAGGATATTGAGAAAATTGTAATGAAATAAGTTGCATGTTGTCAGTTGTGAAGTGAAGTTCAATATGTTGGTTAGTTCAATACGTTGATGATCAAAAGTTTTCGATTAAAGGATTTCTTGTTAAGAATATCTAGTTTATCCACATTAATTTTTAGAGATCCGCATGAATATTTGATCGTGTTATGAAGATTTGTATTATGACAGTCATTTTGTTGCTTCAGTTGGTGTTCCTAAATGAAGATGATGTGATTTTAGTAAGTTCAGTTACTAGGGATACTTCTCTAGTGATTCATGATGTTTGTGGATGTTTCTAGATTGTGATCTATCTGTGTTGCATGTCTGCATTGACCATTGTGCTCGCAATTAGAGATTTTCTCGTGTGTTCATGTTTTTCATGTTCTTGGCCGACAAGATGTTGTGCGTGTTGTGGATCTTCAAGGAATAATTTTTGAAGGTGTTTCATGTTTGAGGATATTATTTTGGGTTCTCACTATGTTGTGGTCGAATTTGGTTGATTCATATTAATAATCTTTAATGTTTTGGGCCGACAGTTTGTATTCATTTTATTATTTTGTTGAGGCCGACATATAACGATGTAATTTCTTGTTGTGGATATATATAGGAGATTGTTTATACCATTTGAATGCATGGTGTGCATGAATAATGTTCTAAATATTTTGAAGTAAGAGCAGAGTATGAAGAAGAGTGAAGAAGAGTGAATAAGTGTTCATTTGCTTAACCAGAACTATAATCAGGCATTAGCAAATGCTATTTTCTCAGTTCAAATCTTGTGCATGTAATCCACATCTTTTGTAAGACAATGAGTCTTCCTTTTGTAATTGAGAAGTGAGGTCTAGGCAGTGCACCTGAATGCGTGTGCATTCCCCATTCACATTTCTTTATACTTTTAATAGGGTATAATCTTGTGGACTGACCTCCACCGTGGTTTTTCCCCTAACCAAGTTTCCATGTAAAAAATATTGTGTTATGTGTGTTTCTGATGTGTTTTTGATTTATGCTTTCATGGTTATTCATCAAATCTGAGAATAAGGTTAATAAGTTGAATAAGTTTGAAATTTTGTGACAACTGATTCACCCTCCCTCTCAGTCGTTTTCCCTTGTGTTTCCAACAAGTTTAGATTTAAATATTCATTACATTCTTCTACCACTTTTTTAACTTCCTTATTCCATCTTTTTGTATACCACTCACCTTCATGAAGAGAGGAATCTTCTATCCAAGGGGTTGAGCTTAGTTGGTTAAAGAATTGAATTGTCATTGTGGAGACCCAAGTTCTAATCCTAGAGGGACGCCTATGTTGGAATTCTAAGTGGTGACTCCTGGTCTTCCTTGGTTGGATTTAGTAGAAGTAGTTTCTAAATAAATGGATTTCTAAGGTGTGACTCTTGGTCTTCCATGGTTATTTCTAGTGTGGTTGCTGGAAAGGATTTATTTATGTTTTTTTCTCATGTCGTTTCGCGTATGAGCAAAATAATATTGTAAATGATTATCAATACAAAAAAAAGAGAGGCATCTTCTTATAATAGACATAAATCTTTAGAAGGTCATCACCTTTTGTTAATAAACCTTCAACCTTAATAACACAAGCACTACTTACATAACCAATGCCTTTAATAAGTCTTAATTGATGCCTTTGTTGAATAGCTACCTTACCTTTATGAATCGCTTCCCATGTTGCCTTTATACTAATCAATGCCTTTGTATAATCATAGCTTTATAAATATAATCATTGCTCCTTAAGTATACATGGAATCGTTGCATTTTATTTTTGTCTTATATTCCCATTTGGTCTTATAGGATTGTAGCCTTTCTAAAATAATATTTTCCCATTTTTTTTTCATTAAATGTAATTACTCCTTCATTCATCACTAGCACTAAATAAATATAAGCTAGATCGTTGTTCATTAAAATTCAATCATTGCTCATTATCATTCTCTATTGTTCTCAATAATCATCTACTACATCTTATATATTAATGCCTTACCTTTCTTTAAGTCTTGAATAATTTAATCTTCTAATTTTCTTCTCTTATTCTAATTGCTACAACTTATATCATTGCTGGATTTCACATTTGTCTTAAGGAATGTTCTTTTACATGATTCATTATTATCATTGCTTCTTGTCTTCATACAATATACTATTGTTGTCTTTGGTATTACTTTGGTTATCAATAATATTAATTTTTTCCTTGTGAAATATAATTAAAACATAATCGTTACCCTTGTTAACTGTACTTTCTCTCATTAAATATAAATGATATTAATTCTTATTTGAAATTAATGATATGTTAGCAATAGATGTTATCATTGATGTCAAATGTGTAAGTTGAAGTGTGTATATACTTTGAAGATAGTTGTTGTATAGTTGATATGAGTTGGTACAAGTTTGCAGTGCAGAATGAGGAAGAATGTTGATCTAAGTATGATGTGGAGGAAGGTTCACATGTTTTTATGTACATACAATATGTTAGACACATTGGTATCATTCCAATTTGGTGTACCACACATGAAGATAAGTTGTTTAATTTTTGTTAAGGAATTCATAATGTATACTGTAAGACAGAGTCAAGATATTCTAGTCTGCATCCTTCTGTCGAGCAAGATTTTGTCTTGTGATTCAAAAGATAAGATAGTTGAGTAGTAAAGGTGTTATTTCCAAAAATTCAAGTCTTTAAACCTTATGTAGTAGAATTTATAGTTGATAGTGTTCCATTTTGTGCCTTGGCAAACTAATATAATGATGAAGGCTTGTTGGAATGATCCACATTACTCTGAAAATGAAGTGTTTGCATTGTGGTTCTATAGACTAATCACTAATGATTAATGCACACTAATTTGTAGTATCAGGTGTTTTGGTGGTCTGCTCAGTTTTAATTATACTATAATTATAGTTGTCAAATATTCTTGCCCAAAGAAATATACTACTCTATAATAGACATAAGATGTGGATACAATATTGATAAAATGACATGGGGTCCTATTCTTTTATCAAGATCATTTACCTAGTATTCTTCAATTGTGTATCTATAATAATGTGGTGAAATATTTACTTCCAATCTAATCACATATCAATGTCAATTTCTTACAAAGCTAATCTTCTTCCTCTATATCATATTTTGCCCCACTTTTCTACATTCTATAGACTAATTATCTTCCTCTACATCATCTTTACTCTGGTTCTTCTATATTTTATCATATACAAAATGAATTCAAAACAAGGTTAAAAACTGCCTTCCTATAAAGAAATCTAAAAGTAAATGAGAAGTGAAAACTCAAAATCACTTTACTTAAACATAATCCACTTCTATTGTCAAATAGTTAACACTCAAGATATTTTTATGTGTATTTAATTTAGTTTTATATTTTATATGTTATAAACTAATCATGTCTTCTGCGTAGATGACTCTCATTATTCTACATGATTTGAAAAACAAGAATAACAATATCTTTATATAAACAATTTGTAAAAATAAATAAAATGTGAAAACCAAAAACCACTCCAGCAACATAAACTTCGATCATCAAATAATATGAATGTTTATCTAATTTTATCTAACCAAAATTAACTTTTCACTATTAATATGAGTATACAATATTTTTAAAAATAACAATTTAAAAGGATACCTAAAATTTATTATACTTGTTTACCTATGTGGATTTATGGTGTTTACAGTTATGATGGTCCCACTTCTTTACCTCACACATCCTTCTCAGTTCACACTTGTTCCATGATTCACAACTACTAAAGGGATCACACTGTATACACATCGATTTCTTCAGAAGATGATAATGAATGTTTTTCTGGACTCCCAACGACATCCATTGCATGAATTATAATGAAGATTCTGAAACTGTTAGAAGCAGGAGAATGGCTATTTCTAAAAGCAAGAGAATCGTAAAAAGCACGGGTAAAATACATACGGAGTAAGAAGAGATTTTGTATTTGTTTATGATGCAACGTATCATCTGTCTATTCCTCAACAGTAGAGACATATGGGAAACATACCAATTAATTATAAATGATCATATCTTTCATTATCTACTTATAAAACTATTCCAGGTATAGTTCCACAAAAAGAGTATAATTTTGTTCAGCCATTAGCTCCATATAAGCTAGATGAGATGAAGAATCTAACCCAGACCATGTCTAATGAGGCCAATATCTTGAAAATAAATCATTATCATATACAAAGGCCTCCCTATGGTAATCGTTAGTTTTTTTTAAATCAAGTAACCAAGGATATAGGTCATTCCAAAGTAATAATTCATATCCACAGAACTTTCCTATCAACTAGATAGCTCATCAATGCAATACAACTGATGCAGGGCATCATTCCCCATCAATTTTGATTTTTGCAATTTTGGTTTTTTTTTTCTTTTTTTTTTGTCGGTTTTAGATTCCTCAAATCGACATGTGGCCATTCTTTTTTTGGAATCAAGATGTTTGAATCTTCCTTTTTCATTGCACATGTGTGGTTATGGAAGTTACAACATTTTTGGTTGAGTCGATCACCAAATATGAGTTTAGGGTTCTGTGAGTGGGAAAAGGCATCGATGGTTTTTGAAGAAGCCCAATCTATGTTGGTGGAGGCTATGTAGTTTGGGTTTAGGGTAGGAAAGAACAAAAGTGAGGTTTCATATTGGGAGGAGCAGAGGAAGCATGGGTTCAAGGCCTGAGAACAATGCCAAGAAAGCTTGACTGGATGGAAATTATTCCAAGGTGATTAAGTTGAAAAAAGCAAGCCAAGTAGAGGGAGTAATCAAGTTCTTGAATGAGGAAATCGATTCCTTCAAGATCGGTTGTCTTTGTAGCCCGACTTTTTTTAGATCAACATGCATTTAATGTTTCTTCTCACTATTATTTGTAAACTTTGTTCTTTGTCGCTTGTGTGTAAGGAATGAGATTTTTCAATGTTTTTGTCACTTAGACTTGGCCTAACCGAGTGAGCAACATTATGTAGGTCATTATTTCTATGTAATTATAGTCATTTGTTGCTCATAGTGTTTTTGTAATGCCCCGCCACATAACCCTAGAGGACGACACAAACACAACGAAAGTGTAACAATTTTTTTTTTAAATGTAACAATAACAAGTAATACATCCTCTAAGGTACACGACAATGCTTACATTTGAATCCCATAATATACAAAAGTAAACTAATCCATAGCATATAAATTAAACTCATGATATAAAGAACATAGGTCCAAAAGCATTAAATTCACCACATTAGATACATAGTACATTAAAGAATCATCTATAGTTTACATTCATTGCATAAAGAAGTTACAAGACTCATTTCCAAAATGAGGAAGATCATACAATAATGTTACAATAAAAATGATACAAGAATCCTCCTCGAATACAAATGAGGAGTATTCCATATACATAAGTATCCAATTGGTACAAAAGAACATAAGAAATAATACAAAGCAACTGGTACATGCGAGCTCTCCAATCTGGAAGATCCCACCATCACGAACATGAAATGGGAACCCAACAGTGTAAGGTGCATGCTCCACCCAACCAAGTGGTACCCGAAGGCCCACCCCCATGCTAGGAGATAGTAAAAGGGATTCCTAGGAAAAACCAACAACCTCTAGACACAAGAAAATCTCAATACTATACTAAACAAATACAATAAAATACATAAGGTTACTGTTGATGGTGTTTTCTGCACAGCAACAACTCAAACAGAATATGGTATCCTATCTTTCTTGAAAGGTAAATCTCTATCAGCAAGCCTCAAGAGATAACCCCAAGGTCTCTAATGTCAGGTCTTGACAATGCATAAACAACTCAGTGATAATGTGAAAATGTTGGTAATCACAAAGGGACCTTACTACAAGCAATCGCTGAATCCTAGGACTTATCAAATTTTGCAATATTGTGATACTTGAAATCCTAAAACTAACCCAAATGATAAAAGAAATAACAAAAGATAAGGGTTTTAGAGAGATTTCTAAGATTAAAACTAATCCTAAGATTAACAATGCAAATGATGAAACACTTGAAATGGACCAATCCCTTAGAAACTAATTCCTGCTTGACCCAGATGAATCTGCAATCTCACATAAATAGTGCAATCTTATAAGGCATTAAATATTTTTAGATCATGAACATTCATCCAAAACAACCCTATTGCAATTGAAATGAAAAAACATTCACAATTGAACTAAGCACAATGAATATAAGGTCCAGGCTAACTTTGCAAAGCAACTAACAATCAGCTAGCTGCAAAAAGTATGGACCAGCGATTGTTGCAACACTTCAAACATCAAATCATAAACACCATTGAATCAAATCTAATTCTAAATCTAACTTCTATCAAATAACCTTGAGCAATTTCAAAAGATAGAATCATAAGAACCATGCAAGAGAAGTCAATACAAAGAGATCACCATAAATCACAATGTCTTCAATTGTATTGAATCACCCCAAAGTAGCAACAATTCCAGTATTCTGTAACATCACTTGCTCTGAATGAACTAACTCCTAACTCTAATCCTACTCCATTTTCTTCTAAGTCTAAATCTTCTACTCTAGTCCTTGACTTCTACTACCCTTTACAAATGAGGAAAAATGCCATATTTATATAAACCCCCCAAGATATGACGGCCTAATTAAGGTTTACAATAAAAAATGGCCACAAACAAGTTGACCCAAAAAGTTTCTAGAATAACAATATTTTCCATTAAATGCCTGGGACTCATCCAAGTTAGCTTGGGATCCCTAATGTAACTCGATCAAATGCATATGAAGAGGACGGAAGAAGTAGGGTAGAAAAGACTCCAGATAAATGGGAAGCACAACTCCCCATGCATTTGATCATTACCTGGCCCCTTCATCCTTATCTTGATCCAATTTATCTGGCACCTTAAGAAAAATCCCCTCTAAGTCGGCCAAAGGTAGATTAATAAATACTTTAAACCCTCCAATCGATTTAATCTCCTCCCTTGATTCCTTGATGACCTTGTTAAATTCAGCTTTCACTCAACAAAAATACCATCAATATCCATTATAACATGAGGATCAAAATTAGCCCATCACCAATAATATGTTCATTCAAATAAATCCAAACAAAGATCAGAATCCTCTTGAAATATCATTAAAGCACATTTCTTCACAACTCAGGATTTTCACCCTTTCATGGAATCCAGACCAGAAGGGAAATTCAAGAAAATCCCTGCCAGGTGGAATTTAGTGATGAAAGCACAATAAACACCCATAAATCATGCAATCAACATCATTAATCAAGAAATAGCATGATACATTCCCAAATCGTTCAAACTAATCATGTGATGCAAAATCATTGGCCAATAACCCATGCTATCCCTCAATTCCCTATTTCCAATAGGGTTTCAGAGAATTCCGCCCAGGACGGAAATCCGTGAAGCAGGCAAAACCCCGGATCACAGCACATTTCAGGAAAACATAGAGGAAAAGGAAAATCGAAGAATTTCGGTAACTACGGAATTTCACGAAGATTTTGAAATGTTGAATGACAACGTTTTCTTGCGACCTTACTCAAATTGATCGAATGATCACAAATTTGAGGACCTTAAGCTCAAAGCTAGTTGGATTTGAGTTTCTTATAGATCATCTTCAAGTTCCAAACTTATTCAACAACAAATCGATGGGAATTGGTGATGCCCTAAATCCGAAACCCTAAGGTTCCACCATTTAGCTCAGACTTCGATTGCCACTCTTACTAAGCCCAAGGATGGGTTATTCAAAGGAGACACGGGTGAGTTTCATGAAATTGAAAACAAGCTCGCAAAATCACTCATGGCTGACAATCACACAAGCTCGAAAAACCCTAAAATCACCCAAAATGAAAACAACCATGCACACAGGATTGAGCCCAAAAATGCGACATGAGAATGATAGGCACCATTGAACTCATCAATCAATAGGAGAATACAACGACTAGGCCATCAACCTTCATAAAAACAATAAACCAAACCCCAACCTGGGAATTCGACAAGGAGACAAAATTTTGGGAAAATCTGATCCACGCGGAATTCCGCGAGGTAAGAGAATTTCTGAAAAACAGTGCAAAACATCAGCTACCGAGTTTTCAAAGCATCCTGGGAATTCCGTCCAGAGGGAATTTTTTTGAAAAGAGCCAAAAACCTGAAAGGAGCCCAAAACACTAGATTTTCAAAGTGCTCCCTAGAAGGGGGGCATATGCATGAATAAGATAATCATTCAAGCACGCGTTAAGGCAACAAAACCTCAAAAATCCAAGGGCCAAAGCATCAAAAAAATTAGAGCAAAAGAGGGTCCCTACTTTCAGTGGGGCATCTGTGCAAAAACTGCTCAATAGTTACATTGCTTCTAGAATAAAAGAATCAAGTACATCAACTGCACAATACATACTATTGTCATAGGAGGAGTGTCATCACAAAGCTGCATGGGTTACCCTAGCGCCACTTTGTGTGCCAACCCCCATTGAGAGCCAGTACCCTACTAACAACACAAGGATCTAATTCAAAATATAAGAGGCCACACATCCCATTCGTAGTAACCGGGTGTTTAACTGAAACTCAACCAAGTACACTACCCAAGGAAAAACAAAAAGGCTGAACCATAAAACACAACAACCCCCTCATAAAACAACATCAACTAGAAGACTTACATAAACAACTAACCAATTTCCCCAACTTAAGTGAATAGAAGAAATCACTATTTAATAAGCAATTCAAGTAGGAAATAAAGCTACCACTAGGATTTCCCAAATCTAATTTCCATTTCAAGAAAATACAATAATACATTACCCAAAATAATCTAACTTAATATAATTTCATTTACAGACAATAAGGAAATTAAATCTAATTGTTTAATTTCATTTCCCTATTTACATCAATATAAAATCAATTTCTTTTTTTAAATAATTTCATTATGAAAACATCTAGTTTGTGCATTTGCATGCACCCATTAAAAAAAATCTCAACTATGTCAAATGTAAATTTAAGAACTTCAAATTCTTAATTAAGAATTTTACTATAAACAAAAATTCCATTTAAATAAAACATAATAAATATCTATAATATAACTTGATATTTACTTTTACCATTTCAATTGAATGGAAAATAACAATATAAACAATCATTGCATAAATGGATATTTTAAAATAGCATACCTGAACTACAAAAGATAACAAGTTTAATTACTAATAACTATTACTAAACTATGCTCAGCACACTAGGAAGATGAAATTCCAACTAAGAACTAAGTAAGACTGGCTACAAGTAACCACCATCTAACAAGAGCGATATAAGGATAAAGCTGACAGATATATGCCAAGGAGAGAGAATTTTTCTTTTATGATAAAATGCTACAGCTATGACAGGTAGACTTTGGAATCAAGAAGATTATTTAAACCTCTACAACATTCTATTTTCTAGCGCTGCAGCTGAGACAAGTTTCCAAAGGAAATCAGAAAGGTATATTAAACCTCTACAAGCTTCTATGTTCAAGCGCTACAACTGTGACAGGCGACAATAGCATCAGGGAGGTCATTTAATCCTTTAAAATTTTCTATTATGTTCAAGTGTTGCAGTTGTGGTAGATTGACAATAAAATCAAGGAGGTTGTTTATGATAAGGAGGTATGAAATTGCATCTGGGGTTAGCTCCAAAGTATACACTGACGTTACATACTCATTTAGCACTGATGATGAAGGCAAGAAGGTGAAACAAAAACCCAAGGCTGAGGTAAATGGAGGAAAAACATACACTTAATTCTCTTGATCAACAAGAACTTAACTCACAACAAATTAAGGAATTGTAACATGTACTTACAACAAGTTGAAAGCATGCGCGATGCATGAAATAAAGATTTAACAAAACAAAAGGAATCCTTTTCACAAAGAAGTTTAACTAAAATTTATCACCTCTGGTTCCTAGTTGTGAACCCAATTGAGTGATTACAAAGAGCGGTGAATTACAAAGGAATAGTATATTTTATCATCAAGTGCTGCCAATATCCAACGACAACATAAACCACAGATTACAATTGAAATCTTTACCCTGCAAAAGTTGGCGCCTAAACTAAAGTATAAATGAGGTGCAAGATGGATAAAACCAACAACATTTGGGATAAGGAGTAATTATAAATAAATTTAAGTATATAAAATTTTTCAAACCTACGATTTAAAATTGCCGTAGGGTTTTCAATTCTAGATTTTTCAAAATAATATTTTATCGGGAACTTTATAAATAAACATGCATATATAAATATATATATATATATATATATATATATATATATATATATATATATATATATATAATAATATATACATATACATATATCAAAAATGATTGCTCTAGATGGGAAATTTTTACCAATTTTTTTCTACAAAAAATATTTACAAAGTCTTCTAGAGGTTTTCAATTTCCCAAGCCAAATAAAACTTATTGGGAGAAAAATAATAATCTTCTACAGGGAAATCTTTTCCCAAACAAACAAGATTTTCCACAAATTTTGACAGGAAGATTGAAATCAATTCCTACAGAGGATTTCCAAATTTTCTATTGTTTTCCCTCTCAGATTTCTATTGTTTAAAAACAATTTCCTACAGAGGCTCTCAGATTTCACTATAAAAATTTTCTGGGTATTCTATTTTTTAAAATAAATTTCTACATAAGCTCTAAAATTTTTATGGCAATTTTCCAATCACGGAAATCTTTCAAATTTTCAATATATCTAAAGCTTCTACACAAATAACATATTCTTCTTGTACAGACAATCTTTCCAATTTGCATAACAATAAAAACAATTTAAAGAACTATTTCTGGATGCTTGAGGAAATGATGTTTGAAGTAAAGCTTCACCTTCATATTCCAATTTACCAAAGCTTCATCCAAGTTATCCACTTTTCCAGATAAGATGAAAACAAAACCAAAGCCAAAAATTTCCCGAGAACTTCTTCCCCAATTTTCAACTACCTCCTCTCAAAATACCTTTTTTTTGCATTCCCGTGAAGTAGCCTCTTTCCTCTTTTAGTTAATGCAATTATTCTCTCCGAGAATTAATTCCCAACAACAATCTTTAATTAATTTTTCTAACACATGTCACAAATAAAATATCTTTTCAACCAAACCACATATATTTCCTCTAAGATAATTACAAGACATTTATGCATTTAATAATTCATAATTCACATATTAACTTCTTCTAATTAAATTTAATCTAATTAATTTAATCACTTTATAAAATAGATTTAATCTCAAAGATTAATTCACTTTACAAAATAAATTAAATTTACTTAATTAAATCAAATATTAAGCTTCTAACAACATTAATCAAAATTAATTAAATAATTACTAAAAACCATTATAAACATTAATTAACATTAATTTCCTACAGAACATACCTTGTGAAACAAATAAGCGACAAGGAAAATAGAAACAACAAACATGACCAACACAAGGACTAATGACACACTGTGACTAGGGTTGTGGCTTGACAAGGAAATCTTATTACTATCTCCCAATCAACAATACTGTTGGATAATGGACACGCTCAAACCTGTGAATCCAAGTGGAGCCGATGTCCTATACCTGCAATCCTGCAATAAAACATATGTTGTACATGTATATAAATCATAAATCAAATAGACAGTGAAGAGAAAATCATGGAATCACAGGGCGCTCGCAAGCGAGTGATGCAATCTTGTTCCCTTCACCAATACAATGTCACATTAAAATTGGAAAAATTAAAACATCAATTAACTACAGATGAGCATATATCAATATTAACTCAAATAATCAACTATTCTAACTAGAAAGCATGTCATAATCAATAATCATTCATAAAGTGTACCATCACATCACAATATAAAAACCATCATTGCTCCAATGTCAGCGATTGAATAACAACATAGTATCATGGTCTACCAAAGTAAAAGCACTATCTAAAAATATAAGAAAATCATAGGGGTGTTACATCCTCCCCCATAGGATCAGGCTTACTCTTGGAAGCCTGTGAACAAATAGGGATAGATCTCCCTCATCCTCCAAACTACCACTAAGACTATGGAAGGTAAGAGAACGCTCCCTCAAGAGGTCCATCATAAGTCCCACTACAGTTGAAACACCTCTTCTCCTAGGGATCCTTTCTCTTTCCCTAACCATCTATTGATTGCTCTTCTATCTTGGGCCAAGCCTATCATGCCCCGCCGTGCGAACCCCAAAGGAACTAACAACAATGGAACAATTTTTTTTTTTTAAAAGGAATATAATAACATACTTAAGTACTATAACATAACAATGTATTATGAGACACAACTAGTTCCAAAGGGGTACACGAAGTGACATGAGTACACTAACCCATAACAACAATAATAAGATAATAATAATTAATCTACTACGTAATCTATTCATTCCCATTCCATCATTTAAAATATCCATCAACCATAACCATATTAATAACATAAGCACATATGACAATACATGGAATTATAAAGATATAAAGTATTACATATTTTCGATAGATACAGTTTCAACATAACCAACTGTAACAAATGATCTTGAATAAATACATGGCTTGAATAATTATTACATCCCAATGATAGAAGAATACAATTATCTGAAATTACATCACAATAACTACATATACAAATTACACCAATGTCATCCCAACACATGTGGGAGACAACCCAACAATGAATACATTACATAAGAAGTATATACATCAATCTGGTACATAAGGACACTGGATCATCAACATACGCCAAAACCTGCAAGTAAAAGATACATCTGCAACAAACAAGGGAAACCCAACGGGGTGCGAAGCACGTTCCACCCAACCACCCCCGTGTTGAGAGTAGACAAGGAAGGGTCCCCGACCAAGTACGCCTAACAACAACAAAGACTAACTCCCAACCAACACATAACATCAAAGACCACTTAGAAAACTCACGACAACCATTCCAAGAGGCACAACAACAAATCACTTCTGAACATAACAATAAAACACCTTCCCAAATAACAACCAGTCACACGCACAACTTAAATGAACTCAAGGTATAATAACAAAGACCTCATCCATCAATGACCAAAGAGAAAACAACAAGGCACTTAACCACCACAATCACAATATTACTTCACAACTACAATCACAAAGTCACCTAACACGAGGTTACAATGCTTCCAGAGAACAAGATCATGAACAGCACAATAACTGGCTAACTGTTGACATAGGAAGAGTGTCATGCATAAATTGCCATGAGTTACCCTGGCTCAACCTTCCTAGGCTACCGGACCCCCATCATGGGTTACCCTGGCTTGCCTCTACCGGCCGCCGGACCCTCACGCAAAACTATGCGTCCATCTAATCTCGAGCCTTATCATCCACTTGCTTCACGAGAGAGACATCCTTTATCTTTATTAGTGTGAAAGCCCCCCCATTAATTCATTTAGATTATCACTTATTTAAACTCTAGGTAGGTTACCCTGGCGCCCCTTTGTGTGTCGGACCCCCACAAAGAGCCACTCTCCTATTGACAACACACAAGGCACGGTACCACACTAGGTAACTAAACAGTATAAACTCTCCAATCCAAGGAGAAAACCAAACAAGGAACCCACTCCAACCACTGGAGGAAACCAATCCAAATACACACTCCTTCCAAAGGAGGTAGCATTCTCATTACCCACTCCTATTTCCTAGGAGGCACAAATCCCTGTTCATGGAAACCGGGTACCCCATCATAGTACAACACATCAAGATGATTCACATAGTAATCCTCAACACATAACATCCCACTCAAGAAAACTTCTCTGGAAGACTTACAATACCCTCAACCCTAATTGCCCGACACGGAGAATGAGTAATCTCAAGAAGGACAAATACATTTAACCAAAGCCACAAACAAATTAAAATGAATAATAGCTTTCACCTAAAAACCCAATCAATTACACGAGAACACTCATTTCAACACTACACAATAAATTTATTTCCAATTTCCTAATTAACTATAACATTGCAAAATATTAAAAACGTATTCACAATATATACATAAATCTCCTTTATATATATATATAAACATTCAAAATAAAATAACCATATAATAAGACTAATGGAACCATATTATTATACCAAAACAAATTTGAATTAAAAGGCATTTCAAATATAAAAATTAAAACAAAATTTAAATTAAATCTCCACAAATAAATAAATATATATATACATATATAATAAATAATATATATTAAATATATATTAAATATTATATAATATATATATTTATATATTTAAATAAACTAAATATTAATAAAACAATTCACATTAATTAAAAAACTAAATTCAATTTTTAAATATTAACATACAAATTATATTATAACAATTCCGAATGAAATCAAAATTTGAATTATATTAAATTACATTAGATTTACATATTTTAAAAAAACATACGAAATCTAAAAAAAAATTAAAATAAAGTAAATGAAATTACTTGGGCGGTACGCCTCCATTGAGGAGGTTGTGTACCTCCCAACAGGGAGGCCGCGACCTCCCCAATGGCCGCGCACGGCAGCCAAGGGCTGCTGGGTATGGCAGTCCTTGACTGCCGCGGCCCACTGGCCACGCAGGGAGGGGGTACAGGGTACGGCATGGCCGGCCCCTCCCCACCAACACTTGGTTTTTAAAATTTTTATTTTATTTTATTATATTTTTTTTTTTAAATTCGGTTATACCATACTATTTAATTTAATAACTTTTCTTTTATACCTTTCCAGTCACGAATTTTCTGTGCACGGAAATCCGTGGCAACCAGATCAAAATTATTTATTTTAATAATTATTTCGTACGGCACCTATTACAAAAATATAATATGAATGTAAACATATAAAAATAAAGCGAATGCACAGTTTAGTTATACAGTAAATTTTAAAATCTAATATATTTATATATAATATATATATTTTATACAATAACCTTATATATATATATATATACAGAATTTCAACATAATTATCAAAATAAATTGTTTTCCCCTCACATAGCCACTACAGATCAGGCAATCAAACACGAATAATAACGAAGAAAATATATTTGTTTCAGTAAATACATAAATTTATATATATATATATTTAAAACAGAAACTCAATTCAATCAGAATGAAAGCATATTTATATCAAATCTGTGTATATGCATAAATATATTTAACCCAAGGTTCTAGCAACTCAACCATGGATTTTTAAAAACTCAATAAAAATTTAAACATGCAAATTCGATCTTCCATCAGAAGTGATTCTTTTTTTGTTTTATATTGCAAGCACACTAGTTTTCTCTTCTAAACTACGTTGAAGGATTTTGAAACAAGTTCTGCCATATTTTACTACAGAAGATTCGAGAGTTTCAAACACAAACAAGTTTTCAAAACCTAAACTTCATTCGAACAATTTTTCAAAAACATAGCAAGTCAGATTTGTTTACAGACCTACGGAGTATTAAAAATTTACAAGGGGAAAACCTGGAATCCGGTGTCTGAAGGAGAATCCCGCCTGTAACCTCTTTTCGAATTCCTCCCGTAACTCCCTTCTCCACCTTCTGCCTTCAATGTTCTACTGTATAATCTTTTCTTTGCGAACTCACAATAATTTTTACCTAGAAGAAAACCTCAAAAACTCCAAAACTCTATTTCTTATTTTTCTTTTCTAAATCTAAAAACACAGAGCAAAACTTCAACCAGAAAAAAACTTCTGTGTGAATAATTTCCTCATCAAAATAATAAATCACCAATAAAATCAATAAATCTTTTTCCGCTTTCTTTTCCAAAAAGCCCCTTCCCTTATTGGCCCTTTTTCAGCTTTTAAAAGCTCACATTTATCTAAAATTTTAATTGGAATAATTTATTTAAATTTAGATATTATCTCCACAAAATTTCTTAATTTAATATAATAAAAAAATAATATTTAATTACTCTCAACAGTATTAATTTAATTATAATTATTTGCACTTTTAATTAATTAAATCATTTTTAATTTATTATATATTTAATTTTACATCTTTCTAACTCTTAATTAAATCAAATAATAATGTAACATTAATTAATTATTTTATGAGATACGATTAAATAAATTAAACACCAACCAAGAATTAAATTAAATACTCAACAATAAAACTTACATACAAGACAAGACAAGACTTCAATCGTAACACAGTGACTCACAACAGACGACGAACTTGGGACGGGGACACTTCCTAGCCTACTCCCTTTTTCAACTTTTACCCATTGGGTTAATTTATTGCTCGCCCTGTCCTGCCGAAGCAGGTGGAATCGAGACTTATTCCTGCAATCCTGCATCCAACTAAACGTCAAGTAGCACATGTATACATATGAAATCAACATCCTATCGTGAGAAGGAATTGCAGTGTAGCAGGGCACTCGTGAACGAGTGATGCTACACTGTCCTCTCACCTAATCTATTCTAACAATTACAATATCCATAACAACTAACATTTCTAACCAATTGATTATAAGGTAACATGCTAATTAACTACTACATCATAATTAATTACTAACCATTGCATTATAAAATAACACAGAATTCAAATCACATGATCACCATACGATTATCACATCGACATTTACAACATTAGAGAGAAAGCATTACTTAATAAAATAATCCAAACCCTACATATAGAGTATCATAAATCATAATAAAATATCAATTGTAGCAATCAATTAAACTACACAACCACACACACCAAAATGATGAATCAGTCACCATCACAATTCAGTATCACACTAACATATAAAGCAAACAATAGTAGTAAATAGTATCAGAAACATGGGGGTATTACAAAGCCAGTTAAGAATTTCCTCAAGCAAGGGACACAACTGAGGGTCCAAGTGTTCCTCATGATCATCCTCATGGGAACTCAGAAAAAGAGTGTTCTGACGACTAACCCCACGATCACTACCCTGACCTCTACCATGACCCCTATCAAGATCATGACCTCTAGGCATCATCCTACACAACACCACCATAGAACAAGTCTCGTAGATTAGGTGAGAACAACAGAAGGGGAGGGAACAAAATCTAAAGGATCTAAGTAATATATCCATGATTAACATATATTCTTCACATACACATAAACTCACATCACCGGAAATGACATCACAAGGCTACGCAAGGGTCCATCTGGACGTTGGAAAGCAGCATACTAATCCATGATACATAATTCATGAGCCAAGAGCCAATATCCATCTCACATAATCCATACCTCACACTCAGTCGCTTAATGGTGTTACACCACACACATATGGTGAGACCATCCAAGCAAGACCACAATGACCTATCTCTTGTTGTATAAGGTGGTTAGCCTCCAAGAGATAGTCATCACACATAGGTAGGTAGTGGGTCCTAGCTGTATATCAGCCTCACATACCCCCATCCTCAAGTTTCCCTGTGGTATCTTCCTCGTATACACTCACCAAGTCCACCTCATACGTCCTTGGAGAGGAATCATAATACGACACATGGCTGACCTCAAAAACAATAAAGATAAACTAGTTTAGCCACCAAAGTCATAAATAAACATCAAATAAGATTCAATTTTAGCAATAAAGAAAGAAATGTGTGCAATGTCAACACTAAATCAAATGTAACCACGAGGGCTATGAGTAAATAAGATCACAAAGGGTGGCTAAACCATTACAATCAAACATAAAAAAAAATTTGGCCTTCATAGTCAATCGAAAATCATCAATGACCATATAGAAAGTCCTCAATCTTCAAAATTGCACTATACAACACTATGTGACTAGATACTAGCCACCAAAAGAGGAAGGAAGGAACATCGTCAGGCTATAACAATAGCCCTCATGTGGTGTGGAGTGAGCACACCATCCACATGTCTCAGAGTGTACTCCTCGGCTACACCCTACCTCACATCATCACATGACATGGTCATACACTAGTCAGAGACGGCACGCAATGATCGTATGTCGCATGGCAATGTGTTTGTGGCTCTATAGAAGTAGGAATGCATAGAATACACCCCGCATAGCGATACCTCATGTAGAAGGCACATGCAGGTATTCGTTGTAGCTAGAGGTATACATGGATAGGACATACCCTAATGCTAACCAACCCAAACACTATCAAAAGAAAACATGGGTATCCCTCTACAAGTGTGTGAGGCCCCATTATGCTCATCACACAAGTAGGCTATCATAACTCAATCTCATAGTGCACCTTCATGTGTTTATGCGTGTGGTATCATGTCCTCAATCCCATCTTGCTACCATTAGAAACATGACATCATCACCAGTATTGTGTAAGAACATCAGTGGGGTGTGGCATCGTACCCATTACATCATGTCGAAACAAGTGTGGTTACGGTATATACGATACATATATGAGTATATCAATATGGGGCTACTTGAGTTTCACCTCTCATACGGATGAGGTTGAATCACTAATGCTAGCTCAACATCCCTATGGATGGATAGGCATAAACTAACAAACCAATGCTACTGTACTCAAACTATGGGGTTTAGGCTAGCACATATGGATCAAGTACCCTATTTCATCATAAGGGAAAGTAGTGAGTACGTTTCCTTGGGATCGGTTGAGCTAAGACCACTCTGTGTCATAATGTGCATATGTTGCACACTCCACCCAAGAAACTTTGTGGCTAATACTACCCCTTCACGGACTGAGGGGCTAGAGAACCAAAAGAAAAGAATCTATGAAACTACCTTTTGGCTACTCTTATATACATATAGATTTTCAACCACATGTGGGTTGGCCCTCAATTAGGTTAAAAACATACAAACACACAAAATGGTATGGTTAATCCCACACCAAATACAACATATTTCATATGGATGGGTACACTGTATCACCATCCCATGGGCCCACAAAGTAAGTATGGGGTATTCACAACACTCAACCAATGCATAGTCACTGGTTTCTCACATTTATAGGGGCAATACAATTACATACACAATTCCATAAGTATATTTACTTCCATAATCCATGTGATTCATATCATCACATATATCCATGACCCATCATTATCTTTTCTTGTAATACACCTAACGAAAATCCATATTTCACTATTCAGAATAGAAAAGCATTTATCTTTTATACAAGAGAGTGGTTAAACCTCCACACTACTCCATGTCATAAATACATACTAACATACTTAAGATAGAGCATCCCATATTCATTTCTAACAAAATAACAACTATTTAGTCATCTATAACAGGAAGAATAGAAGGAGAGAAGAACATCTCTTATCTACCTCTAGGGTCAACCTAGTTCCCTAAACATAAACCACTCAGTATAGTAAAGGAAAAAAAAGAAAGGAATACACACATAAGAGTACAAACAGCAAGGATGGCCTAATGGGCTCATGTGAAACCAGAGTACCCAGTGTTAGAACTTGGGCTCTGATACCATGTGTAACGCCCTACCACGTAACCCTAGAGGACGACGCAAACACAACAGAAGCGTAACATTTTTTTTTTAAATGTAACAATAACAAGTAAAGTTAACTACACTAAACGAATACATCCTCTAAGGTAAACGACAATGCTTACATTCAAATCCCATAATATACAAAAGTAAACTAATCCATAGCATATAAATTAAACTCATGATATAAAGAACATAGGTCCAAAAGCATTAAACTCATCACATTAGATACAAAGTACATTAAAGAATCATCCATAGATTGCATTCATTCCATAAAGAAGTTACAAGACTCATTTCCAAAATGAGGAAGATCATACAATAATGTTACAATAAAAATGCTACATGAATCCTCCTCGAATACAAATGAGGAGGTTCATATGCTGGCATCCAATCATACAAAAAGAACATAAGAAAGGTACAGCAACTAGTACAATGCCAGCTTCAACTGAAGATCTTGTACCCATCACGTAACATGGAAAACCCAATAGTGGGTGCATGTTCCACCTGGAACTGGGCAGCCTGGCGGCCCACCCCATGCTAGTTAGGGAGAGCAGTAAAAAAGGGCTCAGGAAACCAACAACCCTAGACATAGGAAAATCTTAAGACTATACTAAACAAATACAATATAATACAGCAAGTTACATTGTTTCCGTAATAAAAGAATTGGCACATCAACCGCATACGCATATTATTATCATATATCACAAAGTTACATAAGTTGTCTTAGCTTTGTGTCGCCCCTTAATTGAGAGCCACTCCCCTACTGACTTCACAAGGATCTAATCCAAAATATAAGAGGCCACACATCCCATTCGTAGTAACTAGGTGTTTAACTGAAACTCAACCAAGTACACTACCTAAGGAAAAACAAAGGGCCGAACCATAAAACACAACAACCCCCTCATAAAATAACATCATCTGGAAGACTTACATACACAACTAACCAATTTTCCCAACTTACGAGAACATAAGAAATCATAATTTAATAGGAAATTTAGGCAAGAAATAAATCTACCATTAGGATTTCCTAAATCCAATTTCCATTTCAATAAAATACAATAATACATTGCCCAAAATAAACTAACTTAATATAATTTCATTTACAGACAATAAGGAAATTAATTCCATTTGTTTATTTCAATTTTCCCAATTCATATAAATAAAAATCAATTTCCTCTTTTAAATCATTTTATTTAAACCATCAAACTTGTGCTTTTGCATGCACCTATTAAAAAAAAATCTCAACTTGTCAAATATAAATTTAAGAACCTCAAAATTCTTAACTAAGAATTTTACTATAAAACAAAAAATTTGATTTAATAAAAACATAATAAAAATTTATGCAATATAGCTGATATTTACTTAACACTCCAATTGGAATGGAAAATAAACAATAGTAAAACAACTGGCAAATAGATATTTAAAAATAGCATGCCCTCAAATCATGTGAAGATAACAAGTCGCACTACTAATAACTATTACTAAACTATGCTCAGCATAACAGGAAGATGAAATTCCAACTAAGAACTAAGTAAGACTAGCTATAGGTAACCGCCACCTAACAAGAGCGATATAAGATAAAGTTGACAGATATACGCCATGCAAAGATAATTTTTCTTTTATGATCAAATGCTACAGCTATGACAAGTAGATGTTGGAATCAAGAAGATTATTTAAACCTCTGCAACATTATATTTTCTAGTGCTGCAACTGAGACAAGTTGCCAAAGGAAATCAGAAAGGTATATTAAACCTCTACAGGCTTCTATGTTCAAGCGTTGCAACTATGACAGGTTCCAATAGCATCAAAGAGGTCATTTAATCCTTTAAAATTTTCTATTGTGTTCAAGTGTTGCAGTTGTGGTAGATTGACAAGAGAACCGAGGAGGCTGTTTATGAAAAGGAGGTCTGAAATTGCATCTGGGGTTAGCTCCAAAGTATACACTGACGTTACATACTCATTTAGCGCCAATGATGAATGCAAGAAGGTGAAACAAAAACCCAAGGTTGAGGTAAATGGAGGGAAAACGAAGACTTAATTCTCTTGATCAACAAGAACTTAACTCGCAACAAATTAAGGAATTATAACATGTACTTACAACAAGTTGAAAGCATGTGTGGTGCATGAAATAAAGATTTAACAAAACAAAAGGTATCCTTTTCACAAAGAAGTTGAACTAAAATTGATCACCTTCACTTTCCAGCTGTGAACCCAATTGAGTGATTAGAAAGAGCGGAAAATTACAAAGGAACAGTATATTTTATCATCAAGTGCTACCAATATCTAACAGCAACATAAACCACAGATTACAATTGAAATCTTTACCCTACGAAATTTGGCACCTAAACTAAAGTATAAATGAGGTGCAAGATGGATAAAGCCGACAACATTTGGGCTAAGGAGTAATTATAAATAAATTTAAGTATATAAAATTTCTCAAACCTGTGATTTAAAATCGTCGTACGGTTTTCAATTCTAGATTTTTCAAAATTATATTTTATCGAGAACTTTATAAATAAACATGCATATATGATATATGTATATATAATAATATATACATATACATATATCAAAAATTATTGCTCCAGATGGGAAATGTTTACCAAATTTTTTCTACAACAAATATTTACAAAATCTTCCAGAGGTTTTCAATTTCCCAAGCCAAATAAAACTTATTGGAAGAAAAACAATAATCTTCTATAGGGAGATATTTTCACAAACAAACAATATTTTCCACAAATTTTGACAAGAAGATTGAAATCAATTCCTATAGAGGATTTCCAAATTTTCTATTGTTTTCCCTCTGGGATTTCTATTGTTTAAAAATAATTTCCTACAGAGGTTCTCAGATTTCACTATAAAAATTTTCTGGTTATTCTTTTATTTAAAATCAATTTCTACAAAAGCTCTAAAATTTTCATGGTAATTTTCCAATCACGACAATCTTTCAAATTTTCAATATATAAAGCTCTACACAAATAACATATTCTTCTTGTACAGGCAATCTTTCCAATTTGCATAGCAATAAACAAAAATTAAAGAACCTATTTCCGAATGCTTGAGGAAATGATGTTTGAAGTAAAGCTTCGCCTTCATATTCCAATTTACCAAAGCTTCATCCAAAGTATCCACTTTTCCAGAAAAGATGAAAAAAAAACCAGAGCCAAAAATTTCCCGAGAACTTCTTCCCCAATTCTTACCAATGTCATCCAAATTCTCAAAAAATACAAAAATACCTTAATGGCTTGAAATATAGTTTGCAGGATGAACTGACTCTAGTGTCCCCTAGAACTCTTGAGGAAGCCTATCAATTTTCCATTAAGGCAAAAGAGAAGCTTATGAGGAAGCAAAATCAAATAAGGATGAGGTGGTGGCACTGTTAAGATTGCAAAATGGCTCTTAAGATGCCACTTTTTTTCTAAAAAAATCGGAAAAATTCAATGCACGCAGGAAATGAAGATACACAAAATTTCCAGAAGACACAGAGAGTAAGAGTTGTATGCTCTGGTCTACTTTCAAGATATTTTTTTTTAAAATAAATAGAGCTTAAGGGGAGAAAAAAAGTAAGGCCCAAAATAGGTCCCTTTTTTTCAAAAAAAATAGCATAGTGCCTGAGGGCTCCCCCCTTTTTGATTAATTTTTTTTTAGAATTTCAAAAATCCCAATAGTGAGAAATTAGCTAACACCATGTAGTTTATCCTTGTTCTTTCGAATAATTTTTTTAATAAATATATAACATTTTATGAATATTCAAAGTGGACACATCCTAAAAAGCTGAAATTTGAGCGTGCTCCCCTCTTAATATTTTAATTAATTTATTTTTTTTTTTTCTTTCATCGTGGAGTCCAAAATTTTTAAAAAATGTAATTTTTTTCAAGATTCAATGAACAAGTAAAAATCTATCCTAAAACTAGCACATGTTGGTTTTTGACAAAAAAACAGAGGCAATAATAAGAGAAGTTATGGATGAAAACCTTTAACATAATCAAAATGTAAAACAATTTATATATTTAGATAGCTAAGAGAGAGCCTAACGTTATACTGGTTTTTTATAAACTTGCATCGAAAGACGTGCAAATGAGATGGTTAGCATGACCAAAAATGTGTAAATTTGGTAACCTAAAAAAATTAGGTTTGTGGCATCAAATGGTCATCCAACCCTTTGGGTTGGAATCCCAAGGCAAAATACAACCGTTTGGCTCGGTACTTCCGAAAGCAACCCATTTGGTGCTTATCAAATGAACTACATCATTTGGCAAGCGCCAAATTTGGCGCTCACCAAATGAAGTGCATGACTTTGTGGAATGTATTTTTGGGAACTCTTTTTTTTCTCTTTATCTTTCTCTCTCTCTAATAGAGAAACTATATACATGATTTTTTTTTTTTTACTTTCCTATATTTAAAGTTATATTTCATGTATATAGTGAGAAACTATATACACGAGATTAAAAAAATTACTTTCTTATAAGTTTTAAGTTATATTTCATGTATATAGTTTAAGGATGTTTGAGAGTGGTTTCAAATCTCCTAGAGTTATAATGCAAATTCTAGTTTTTGGAAGATCTTATAATTTTTAGACTTAGTCAATTTTCAGTAATCAGCATATCAAATTTCAATAATAAAGAGGTCAAATTTCAGTAGTTAGCAAGTTGTATCATCTTTCTTTCTCTCACTCATTTTCATCTCTTATGCTCTATACCACTATCCCTCACTATCTCCATCCCTTTATCTGACTCTCTCTCCCTTGAGGTTAAAATAATGGCTTAACATCGACTCCAGTCACTAACCACTAACACCTCTCAATATTTTTTGTAACTTTTAAATCCATCATTTTTTGAAAGTCGTGATGTTTTTTAAAAGTCCTAGCATTTGGGGCCATTTTTAAAAAATATCTACATTTTTAAAACTCCTAGCATATATGGGGCCATGCAAGCATAGTAAAAAAACAACATGGTCCAAAATGTTTGTTCATCCATCTAATTTTTCATCATCATGCCATAATATGGGGGATGGGGCATGATATCTTATTATGACTTACCATATTGTTTTGTAGGGAGAATAGCTAGTGTTGTGCATCAATGACCTTATGATAGAACCCATACCCATTTCATAGAAGGTAAGTGTACACACTTTTTAGTTAATGATAGGGATTATGGACAAATCCCTTATTGTAATGGACCCCACTTTTGACACCACGAAGTTACCAATGTGCTTTAAAAGTTGTGGGAAAATATTTAATTTAAATTTATTTGAATTTCCCTCTCTCACTCACTTATTTCACAAGCCAACTTGTTAAAAAAATTGGTTGTATTGGATTTTGTTTGTAGTAGAATGACCATGGATATTTCTTCTCATGTCTATCAAAGCACACCCTGATAACTCTAAGCCTAAAAGAGATTCAACAACTAGTGGTGCAACTTTCTTATCAAGAGAATATAGTCTTTGGGCATATAATCATTTGGATGCCAAAAAGTTAAAGGTTTGTCTAGATTTATTATTTCCTTTTTACAATGATTTTTTTTTTTTTGTCAACATATCATCATCAATTGTTACAACCAACACATAGGTCACAAAAACAAAAAATATTTTCTCTTTCACAAGTAGTAGTGGGTAGTGGATTTTTGGGTTCTTCTTGATAGATTACATTCAAGGGTTCC
>VDFB02274176.1:0-18130 GCA_007258455.2 Sequoia sempervirens | reverse complement strand
CTAAAGTGGGGGAAAAATGTTATGGCATAAAATTACACCTAGTGTAATTTCCTATAATATTACCTCACTTTAGCCTTATGAACTCGATAATGCAAAAATTAGCCACCTTTTCCTTTCCTTTCACTCATTCCTTTGTCATTTTCCATCAGTGATGGATTTTTTGTCAAGGACTCCCATGCACCACACAAACGTCTATGTGTTGCGTTGGTGTCCTAACAGGATTCATGGATCAGTGGATATTGGAGGTGTTACATTCTCTACCACCCTGTGAATTGTAACACCCCTGCGAACCTTGATCATCTAAAAACATCTTCTTACCTCCTAAAGGAATTTGTGAACTTCATTCTATCCATTATATCAACTCTCTCTCTCAATTTCATTCACTATCTATCACTTCTATTCACACAACCTTCACTCTTGTTCTTCTCATTCTACGCTCTACACCATTGTTGTTGCTTCTACACCATTGTCTATTGCAGGCTATCAACCTTCATACTATTGGGGTGATCATCTTGTTGTCTTCCATCCTCTCTCGACTTCTCCAAGCACGTAGAAAGGAGGGTAACACATTTATTTACTTGCATGATCTTGTTTACATAATAACACTAGATTGTCTTTGCATTCTATAACATTTCCATTTCCTTATCATTTTCTCTATATTGTGGTCTATCGGTTGTCCATGGAGGTGGAAACACAAAAATGGGGATTTGACTAAGGCTAACTCCAAAACACAACAACACCACTTTTTTATTGTTATGTGTGTAGGTACGCTTTGTTCATGAGGAGCTTGTGAGAGGTTGGACCTTCTGTAAGTTTTCTTTCTTCTCCTTTTCTTTTGCCATTTCATTATTAGATAGTTTATATTTCAAGTTAAAGTATTATTCTTGTTGTTTCCTTTCATTTCATGTATTTCTTCATTCACTATTAAACTATTAGATTAAACCCTCGGGTTGTCAGCACACCCTATGAGTTTCAATTTGTAAACCTTGCTCTTTGTATGTATGAGATGTTAGCACACCTCTAAGAAGACAGTGTGGCATGTTGTCGTTCGACTCATTTTCTAGCATCCTCTAGCCGAGATCCGGTCATTTTACAATCTGAGACCTCTACAGTTTTCTTGCCTATTTCCCAAAAACCTCCATTAGAAAACATAAAAAAACAAAGCTTAGTTTGCCCTTCCTTTTTTAGCTTTTTTAGTCTTGAAGTAGTCTTGAGGTAGTTGAGGGAAATTTTCTCCCTTTAGGCTCTGTTGTGTCCTAGAGACTTGGGAGTAGTGAATCCCCTCCTCTACACAATTGAAGCTTCCTAAAAGTGATTTGGTTCTTTTTCCTATCAATGACAATGAAAATTTCAGTCTAGCATAAGGTGAAACTCACTAGAGCTTGCTTGTATGTGATAGAAAGAAAAATTTCTTTGAGCACTATGACAGTTCATCATTAGAAAATTGTATGCAATATGTAATCACCAACTTGAAGCAAGTGGAACACCAACTACTATGATAAATGGAAATCAATCAATCAGCAATGTTCACTGCCAAGAATGCATTTGATGTTGTTCTATGGTAAAAAATTTAAAGGGCATAAATATGGATGACAAAAGATTCAAGTGATAGTGTTGAGATTAGAAAAACACAAAAGGTAGATAAAAGACATGAAGATAGTTACCTTGAGAAGGATCTCAAGGGTTTTAGATCATGTGAACTTTATCTCAAGGATTTTAGATCTTGTGAACTATATCTCAAGAGTTTTAGATCATGTTATGAAAATATCTCAAACCAAATAGGAGGAGCTAAAGTGATCACATGATGATGTTGTAGAACATTTAGATGATAGTCAAAAGGAAATAAAATACAGTGATGAAGGAAATTTTTATGATGTTTCAATGTGCTAAGTCACAAGATACTAAGGTGTGGCTTATAGAGACAAACTTATATTCATGAAGAAAATGAGGATAGTGCCAACATCACAATGAATAAGTGCATAGTTAGTGGTGTTTTGGGTGGTGCACAGTCACCAAGAACTAAAGAAGAGGGATTGTAAACATAGTATTGTGACAATTAGTAAGAAATGGTGCATGTTAAGGTTTTAAATGACAGTTTACAATCTAAAAGAAAACACACATTGTTGAAAGAAGTATAACAATTTTGATGGAAACTCAATCCCCAACGAATGCATCATAAATTTATAGTCCACATTAAGGGAACAAGTGATGTGTGGTTCAAGGAGCATTTATATGTCATTGTATCAAAACATAGTGACATGACTATCATGGTCAATGAGAGGACAAAGACATGACTATCATAGCAAATGAAGATGGCAGTTACCTTTAGGAAGCATTGTTAAAAATGTAGCACAACATAGTGACATCACTATCATGGTAAATGAGAGGACAAAGACATGGTTTTCATAGAAAATGAAGATGGTAGTTACCTTGAATTAGGATAGTGACTATAAGGATAGAGAAATAAGAGGGACAGTCATGAAGGCAGCTGAAAATGAGCAGTCAAGTGACTAATGATAAAGACATATCATAGTCATGAAGGTGGTTTTCATATCATGATAATAATCCTTGAACAAGACAGTGAGGTCAAAAGGGTTAAGAAATAGAATAAAGGGTTAAATAAAGAGCAATCACCTGGAGGATTGTACAATAAAGGTGTAAGAGATTTTTGAAGGCAGCTATGGTAATGATTCTCATTATAAAGAGGATGATGACATAGTAGAAGACAATGGAAAATGATTGTGATTTAGTAATGTCCTTGACTTAGATTTATGATGGTCATTTATGACTGTGTATGACTTTGACTATGTTTTGTAATGTAGTGACAATGACTGTGTATCTTCATTGTGTGTATGACTGAGGATATATCCTCAATGATCTCTCTATGATAGTGAAATGTGTAAACCTTGGCAATAACCTTAAGCACAATGAGTTTTATGGATTGTGGTTTATGCTTCTTGACAGTCTTAATGACTATACTGCACCTTCTTGACATTCATAGGACTGCATTTTGACCTCTTGATAGACTTTATGATTGTGTAAAAGGACAGTTACAGTCAAGATGGATAGGGCAACTCATTACTTGAGTGATGAGAAATATTTTGAGGGTCCAAAGCCATTGAGTGGCAACATAAACAATGGTGGTAATGAACAAAAAGGAATCACAATCCGAAAGAAAGGAAAATGCAACTTACACATCTTTTAATGCCACATTGATGAGATTGAGTATCATAAAATGTCTCTGGATGACAATATTATTTTGGAACTTCACATCATCAGGTTGTTTCTAGAATCTATGCCTAATCTAGATCCAACCCTACAAGGGAAAGAGTATAGTTTTGGATGTACAAGTTCGACAAGTATCTTTGAAGATAATGAAATTATTGATTACCTATAGTTAAGAATAAGGTTTTAGTATGGATGAGTGATAGATAGAATTCAAGAATCTGTAAAGACAACCTACAAGGTAAGAATCAATGTTGAGTGAAGAGTTAACAAAATTTTCAAAGATTACCAATTGGATGGGTTATTAGATTTGTAAAAGCAAATGGCTTTCATTATCGAGGATGGTCTTTGTGAGATGAATATCATGTATTTGCATGTCTCTATGTACATGAGGTCATCTATTCAATTCAAATATCAAATTCTTAGCTTTTTATCTTATTCTAATGAGCATACATATTGACATCATTCCAAAACATAGTAAAAATAGTCTAATTGACTTTCAAAGATGCAAAGATCTATACATTCATGTTGGTTGGCCTTTATATAAAAAATATGGACATTCATTTGAGGCATTTAAGCTAGTAGTGAGAGGTTCAGATTTAGTCCTTCCCTTACCAAAGAGATCATAAGAGAATGATCACAATGAATAAAGAATTGGGAGGTTCTAAAGAATGTATGAACATGTTAGTCATGAATAAATTATTTGGAGGAATGGAAAATGATATAAGGATTTCACAGTGACAATTCACAGGTCTATTATAGGGTAGTGATAGTTAGCAACCAATCCATGAAGATGAATGATAAAAAGTGAATCATGTCAGTCCTCTCTTGAAAAATATAGTGGGATGCAAGTGACCTATTAAGACAATCCAATATCCCTACATAGTGACAGAGAAGATAGTCTTCTAATAACCAAAGAACATGTAATGGTCAAAAAGAGTAATATACAAGCTGGAGTGATAGTATATAATGCAAAATGATGAGAGTTAAGTAAATATATGGGTGTAGGATGAAGATGCAAAGGAAGGGAGAGTTTTATGATGATGCCAAGTGGTTGAAAACTGCCCTTAAGGGATTCCCATGACTTGAGTGAGTTTTTAACTATTTCAAGACTTTCTCACATGCCCTATCTTCATGTAAAAGATAATTTAGATATTCATGAGGGAGGTTGAACAATTTGGTGGCTTTTATGAGCAATCAAAGACATCATGTAAGCATCTAGGAGCATCAATGAGCAGTTTGAGTTTTCTAAGGGAAATTTGAGAGCATCTAGGGGGCAATTCAAACTTCTTCCAAAGATCTAGGAGCCTTATAACCAGCTAGAGCACACTTCGGGGAGTTGAAAGAGACCAAGTTAAACAAGAAAACTTCTTGGGCGTGCAAATTAGATTACCCTATTTTCAAGCCTTGTAACTTAGTCAATATTAGTCCCTATATGTTCTCCTATGCTTGGGATGAGATATAGGACCCATAGGCTAGCTTTTTTAGTTAGTTCTTTCTTATTTTTGAGCTCTAGAAGAAAAAAAAGCAGAGTATTGTAACTTAGAAAATTGGTTCTTGCTCATTTTTGGAGTCATGTATTGTAGCCTATGAAGGTTCTTTTTAGCAAAGAATAAGCATTGTAACTCATTTTCTGGCATGTATGTTGATTATAAGCATTTTTTTATCAATAAAGATAAGTTGCTTTTAACCTTGTCAAAGCTATTTCATTGTCCAAACTTCTTCAAAATGGTTGATGTAATCTTGTGGTGATGCCTCTTCCCCTTTATTTTTGTCCTATTTTCATAGCCTTTATGCAAAAAATATGTACTTTTGCAAGTCATGATTTGTGTTTAAACAACTAGGGGCAAAGTTTAAGTTGTGAGAACATTTATAGCTCCTAAATATTGTCCCAAATATCAAACTTGGTCATGAAATACTTATGCAAGAGACATGAAATTTTGGGTTGTGTATGTTGAAATTTAAGTTGTTGATCATATTGTGTTCATTTAAACAAGTACAGGTCAAAAGTCATTTAGTGCATCACCTTATTAAATCCTAGGTTTCATTTTCATGTCACTTGGACTATCTCTTTTATTTGCAAATAGACGTAGTTAGTTTAGTTTAGGTGATAAAACCAAGGGAACCAACTCTCTCTAGAGGTTGATCTCCAACATTTGATGCCACACTCAGGGATATCATCCCATGTTCCACGAAGTGGCTGAGTGATTATATCAACTCGGCAAGGGTGCACACTTTTAATGAAAAAATAACCTAGATTTTAAAATTTAAATTTAATTTTTTGGGCCTTGATGTTTCCCTTCATTTAATTGAACTTTTGAATTATGCATAAGAGTTTTCTATAAAAGTATAAAACCTAATTTATTTAGAATATCTAGTAAATATTTTTAGTGCACATACATCTAACACCTAGCAAGAGAGCTTCATTACACACTACATTATCATAAGAGCATTGATATCTACATTACATCTAATGTATATTACATGACTTCATAAATTATCTTCAATCATTATACAAAATTATTAAATTAATATCCAAAAAGTTATCATAGACAAACAATTCATACCTAACAAACTTTCCTATCAACAATAACATTTTTATGTAAATTATAAAAAATGAAACAAACAAATATTAGACTATAAATTTAACAAAACCAAAATAACATGAAAATAAGAAGTAAATATCTTTATGTATTATTTAAATATAAATATTTAATTTTAATATCTTAATTAATCATACCTCTTATATCCTTAATATTTACCATTATGGATTGGCTTATGACACTTTTGTCGACACTTATGTCTTAATATTTAAAGACATTCAAAAACATTCAATGTGTCATCAATTTGTATGACGAAATAAGTAACATCAAGAAAAAATCATTAAAACACACATCCATTCCAAAAAAATAAAAAATGAGAATTTACACTATTTTATAAAGACATGTCTATCTTTGATATCATTATTTGTAATTAGCGTAACCCAATAAAGAGGTTGACCTAAAAAAAACTGACAATGTCCTAAAAATATTTGTAAACACTACCTAGGTAAACCACATTCAACTAACAATCATTTGGAATATTCATTTCTAATTATTAATTAATCACATTTGTTTACAGCAAACAAGAAACCAATAAACAGGAATTATGATATTGTTATATGATTAACTGCGTTAACTTACGACTCCGAGGTTTCACAGAATATAGAAACCTTAGGTTCATGATAACGCACATTTTCATTAAGTCATTGCATCTCAAGGATGCTCACAGAGGGAAGATCGGCCCATCCCGGAGGTCACCCATCCCGCATCGCTTCTTCACCGAAGCATCACCCAGATGCAATGAGTGCTAAGGACTATTCATATCATGAGAGATGGGTTCTTGTGAACCACTACTCATGAAACATGGGTCAATGAGTTTGACCTGAAACTACACGTGTTGAATCCTGATAGCAATATCATAATTTGACACGCTGTGGAAAAAATACCTCCTAATTTTATCAAAAAAGCGCATGAATTTCAAACCCTAAGAAGAAGGAACAGTTTCCCTGTACCGAACAGAACAAAACAAAACAAAACAAAAATCAATTCAATCAAAAGAGAATTTTGTTGTTTCCTCCAACAACACAGAGGAGAAGTGAAGAGGTAGGTTATTCCTGTGACAGATATGGATTGGATGTACAAAAGCTATGGAAACGGAACTTTTTATAATCATGTTGACCTAACAGATGCTGGAACTTCAATATTTATACAGATCGTACTGTGTTTTCAGATCAGGATTGGCCAATCGTGGTCGCCGACAAAAGATTCCAGGTTTCAGTCAAACATTATCCGTCAATAGACGTGTATTTAGCGTTTCTGTTGGAGGCCAAGCTTTAATGGAGAATGTTTTATCCTCGGAATATACGGATTCTGAGAATTTTTTTTCCTGTTGGGGAAATCTATGTCACACGTGGAAAGGAGGAAGTTGTTCAGACGGATGGATTTTTAACAGCAAATAGAAATCAGCTTTGCAAAAAGGACAGACATTGCATCATTGAGAGGGAATGTTCTAGGGTTTGGGTCTCTTCCAGTACAAAGGGCTGGTCATATGAGGGGATTATCTATAGTTTTCTAGAGGTGCTATTTGGGAAAATTTATGAGTTTATTACAATTATTTTGTAATTGTGAATTTTGTAGATTTATGTTAAATTTTATTTATTTTTGGATTATTTTGATGGAATGTTATAAGGAAGAGCGTGAAAACTAGCTTCTAGCCACTAGTCCCTCTCCTGACGAGAGTAGGTTAGGTCGAGTGTTGGCAGGTCAGGTCGAGTGTTGGCAGTCCGCTCAAGCTATACTTGTAATTGCATATCAATGAATGGTACATTTTTGGGGAAAGTTGAACTTATTTTCTAATTGTTAATCTATTTCTATTTGTGCATACTTTCATATATTTGACCTTATCGTATCTCCATTTTTATGTGTTCTCATAAATTTGCCATCATGACATATTGATTACACCTACCCCTGCACTTACACCCATACATCCATTTCTTGTCCTTAGATCTATGCTTACATGTCCTCGATTAATCCTACACTATGTGGGATCAATCTCTAGCCATGAGGAATGTACCCCTAGAATTCAAGGTGTTTGAGGTGCATTAATACATTTAAGTAAGGATTAAATTATCGTTTACAAGTTTTAAGCACTTCAATAAGAATCATACTAGGAACATTTCATTTGGAGCACTAAAAAGAACATAATCTACATCACACTCATAAAGGACACCCATATGCTTGATTGTGGTCTATTAATATTTGCCTAAGGTTCTAAAGTATGTAAAACAAGGGGTTGAGTGAGGAGAACTTGGCCCTCTTTATTCAACAACTTCCCTAACTTATTTGCCAATAATGTCAATCCATACTACAAAACAAACATCAGAAGTTTGAGCAACACAAGTTGCATGAGTCCACAATCAACAAGATCACTTTCACACATTTTAGATCACTTCGTGTGTCAAGTCAATAGGCAATGGGCGAGATTGATTTTGCACAGTATGGATTCCACCTGCATGTATTTCAAACTATTTTGTACCTAAGACATCTTCTAGTCAAAGAATACCTATTTCTAATACCAAGTCAATTAAATTTTGTGTCGTGCCAAGTTTATTTGTATTCATAGTTCACATAGATTAGTGCCTCTACCCCATGTAATGTAATTATTCTAATATCTACCCAACTTTACTATTTAGATTAATTATGTGTTTTTCTATGGTATTTGTTTAATTAGCTTAGATAGCACCTATAGGAAGTTGTGTTTTCTTATCCCTGCTTACACCCCCTAGGGTTTGACCTTAGGGCTACACCTTCATTAATTTTAGGGCATTTCAAATAATTATAATTTTATCATGCATTTCTAGATTTCTTAAAGTTTGATTCATTTTACTTATATATCCTTGTTATAGTCAATTAGGGTTTGTGTATTACATAGTGACACACATCTTTTATCCCACGCTCACACCTTAGGATAATTTACCATTATGGTTCCTTTTGGTTCTTATTTCGTGATTGATGTACATATATATCTTTCATATTTTAGTATGTTCCTATCTTTATAACACATCATCCTTCTATCATTGATACTCTCATGACATAATATGCCAAGTATATATCTTCTATGGAGGTTTTGATCAAGCATTTCCTATCTTTTCCTTCCTTCATGAAATTGGAGATAGATACACATGTCATTTATCAATAAGGTTCATGGTGATCCTATGGATTGATGAGTACATGTTTGGTGAGGTTTTACCTTGTGATACATCTTGGAGGATGGACATAAATTCAATGTAGTTCCACCTCCTTTACCTATTCATGGAATTGTTGCACCTCATGATGATACTTCGTCCACATTTTATGATAGTCTTACACCCATAGATTCATTTTTTAGATGTCATATCTCCTCTTAGACATTGATGACATGATTCATAATGATCGATATTTTACATATCATGCAACTTTCTTTACCCATACATTCCATGATGATATCAAAATTTATGAGGATACTACTTTAATTGGTTGTATGGATGATTATGATATCATTACACCCTTTTATTCACTACATGATATTATATGATCCTTAGTGGAGAACTTTTACATGATGATTATGATGGTTTTATAGATGCCTTGTTGCATGTGAAACCATTTTCACTTGCTAATTATGAACACCTAGATGATGGTATCTTACTAATTAGTGAATTTAGATTATACTTGAGTAGTAGAGCTTTGCAATGGTTGATTCATCTTGTTTTCTATACACTTCCTCTAATAATTTGACCAATGTTCTATCACTCATTTATCTTTCCTTAGTTTACATGAGGTCTCTCATGTTTTGGTTTTCTATCCTAATTGAAACTTCTATCAACATAGCTTATGTGTCTACTATGCCTACCTTTTATACAACACTTGATTCATATGATTATAGTTTTGTGAGGCATATACACCAAAATTTAGGAGGAGATCAAGATTATGATGTTTTATCAAGTTTCAACTACATAGTGCTTAATTCAAACTTGTGACCCATATTTCATGAGTAGTGGTTTACATGAGCTCATCTCTTATGAGCATATAAAATGGTCCACTTAGCAATCATTACATCTAGGTGATGTTCACAAGCATGAAGTATTGAAACTTCTTGGGAGGTCACCTAGGACTACTCCAACTTAACCACACTTAACCATGAAGTTTTCACCAAGAACAAGCCCAATTAGCTTGCTACCTCATTTGCAAAACCTTCAACATTTGTTGTGCCTTATGAACCATTCATTATAGAGACCAAGATGTAATATTACCAACACCCATTTTTCCATCAAACTTGCTTAATCTACCTTTTATATCTCAACTCATGTCTAAAACATCTAAGGAGCTTTAAATCAATCAATAGTTACAAAATACTCAAGCTAAAATATCACTATGGGGCCTACTATGTATATAATCTTTTTATAGAGATATCATACAAAAAGCCTTAAAAAATCCTAATTTGTTCTAATACTACTCCACAACTAGTCACATCTTTGACTGAGTCTATTGGCAACAAAAAAAAGAATACAATATCATATGATGATGATGAAAACCCACCTAAAATGGTTCTCAAATAAGTAATACTACTTTGATGCAATGTGATGAAATATGGCAAATTGCATACTAAATGATCTTTAGTTGATATGAATCTAGTCTTAGCATATGCACTGACGATTGTTTTAACCAATTAGAAATAGACATAAAATATACAACCATCAAACCTTATCAGTAGAGTATTTCGATAATTTGGCTATATCTTACATGGGCATTATTGTTATCCTAATTAAGATTAGACCTTACACACTAGATACTTGTTGAATGCGGTGCTTGATATATTAACTTCTATTATCCTTCTTGGGTGTCCATGGTTACATAATATGAGACTCATACCTTGTAATTTACATCAATATGTAAAATTTTGGCATATAGGTAAACTTTGCCATGTATATCCATCAATCTTCAAACATATATCATGTGTACACCAATGCATAGTTCCAATCATTTTATTACAAAAACCATTTATTAGATGCAAATACCATAAATTAGGACATGCTCCTTTATAATGCTTTAGATGACAATAACTGAGTTTCATTAAATTTTACACCTTGTGGTGTTGGAGAATAACATGTCAATCCCAAAGATTATAATATTTCATCACTTTATATGGATTCATTTATATATGGAAAACCCTCAAGGAATGCAATGATGAGGAGACATGCACTTGTAATAGTGGTCTTGAAAGTTTTACTTCTACAAATGAAATACCTCCTTGTCCTCCATAATTCAAAAAAATATATGGCCTTGGATATAAAATTATGCATAAAATCAAATACAAAGGCAAAGGAATAGGAAAGGATGAACAAGGTTGCAGTAGATTAATGTAACCACGAGAAGCTAAACAACATCATGGAGTAGGATACCAATATAAAGAATTCATATGTTGGTTAGAGGAATAAAAATGAAAAACTAAATCATGAGGCATCTTGTCTATTGATTACACATAATCATGATTATGGACTTCATTTTAGTCTATTAATTGATTTGTCATTAATTATTCCATACAAACATTTAGTGTTCATTAAAAGATAACATGTGTATTGATTAATCATGGTACATATTTCATATATACACATACAAATGAACCATACATATATAGTACAACCATATAGAAAAGCATACAAACAAAGGTTTAAATTAAGTATAAGTAATAAACATAAACAACCATATAATGATATCAGTGTCCAACTATGGAAAACTGCATAAGTCATAAAATATCTAATGTCATAAAAATAGGTCCAACATGAACAAAGTGTCCAATAATGAATAAAACCATAAATACATATCAGTAGGGGGGGATCCCCCTAGAAAATCCTCCCCTATGTCCACAAACCATCAACCACATCGATGGTGACTAATTATTGGTGATGACTAACAACCTACTCATAGTTTTGAGCCATTTTCATGATAGTACACTTATTATGAACCTTATCTTATGGTAATGAATTTTATGGAATATGAAACCTACTACTGATGGTCACATCAATTCACGGTGATCTTTTATTCATCAAAGATACTTTGATAACACATGTATTGGTCTTCACTTAATGTATATCCATGTTATGTACCTTAGAGAATTTACTGTAAAACTAACTATGCCTTAGAACAAAATCATCAAGAGAACCAATATTGCATACCTTGTGTGATCATACCCTACCTATATGTGACTACTTACCTATTAACGTGATTATCTATTTGTGGCTCACATGATATTCATTTGGCCACTATGGCCCACCTTTACCTTATCATTTGGGTATCTAAACTACTTATGATATTCACAGTATTATTTGAGAGTTATCTCACTATCCTACCCATATGATGGCATTCATCATCTATTGTTCTCTCATGTATCTAACACAATTATACTTGCATTCTTGGCAATGTACTACGATCCATCCTATCACATTGGGGGTATTAAATCTTCCCTATTTTATATTGTGCTTTCATGCCTTATCATGCATTAAGAGTAGCACCATGGACACAATTACCTTCTTTGCACTATTGATCACATGGTAGCACCTAATATGTTATCCACCTAGAGATATATTACCAATAGGAACCCCATGACTTCATTGTATCATTGTGTGTTTGTTTCTTGGAGCCACACTAGGGGCATATGCATTTTCTAGTGTTATATGTACTTGAACGAGTACATATTTGGGCATTAGGGCCACCTCACTTTTCTTATTTATAGCCTATACTAGGGGAAAATCCATATAACATGATGACTCTTCAATCCACATGTGTACCATGTATATCATTTGAGATGCCTTATTTGATTGTTACACAGTACATTTATGGTATTTATTGATTTACATGATCTATGTACCCACATGATTTTCTATGATTACATTTACATTTCATGTACTTTTCTCCCCTTTACTCCAATTCCTTGCATTTGATCAATGCAATCAATCGAAAGGGGGATTCTATAGATAATACTCTTATGTTGATACTTTAAATAGTTATAGTTTTCCATATAGAGACTCATTACCATGTCTTGATGGATTTTGATCACATGACATGGTGACACTTAATATTCCATGTCATCTTATGACCATCACACTAGGTAGAGCATTACCACACCACTTTTTGTACATGCAATTTTTTCTAAACCTGCTCTTTCCCTCTCTCTTATATTTGTAGATGCTAAAATCAATTTACAAATATACTTATTTTTAATTGTGTGACAAACGATACTCATTGTATATCTTATATGTTTTGTAAGTTCACATGAGCACACATGATAAAGGATAGATGAACACATGAATATATCTAGTTGAGTCCTTTACTTTATAGAGACCCTAATATTATTTTTATGTCTAAATATTCACTTTTCATGCATGTTTGTGATTTTTCATTTACTTTAAAATAAGTGTTCCTTTAAGATTCACATGTACCTCAAATTTGGGGAAAAATGTAATGGTGAAAGTTGCATACCCACACTAATTCCCATTTAGTTTTAGGCCCATTTTGATGGAATGCCTTAGTATAATTATTGTGAATGTATAAGAATTATTGATCATATAACATCAAATTGAACTAAAATAACAAAGGTTGTGATCAATCAAACATACAATTCTCAATGAAATTGTTTACAAATCAAATTAACTTTCAAAACATGAAATATTGAAACAAAGATTGAAATGAAAGCTAACTAAGAATGCAAACCTTAATCCCATTGTGCGATTATGTCCTTCATGGATGTGGAGTGTTGCAATCTAGACAAAATCCATGATGTGAAAAGAAAATTGGTGAATGGATGAATTCAAATGTCACACAAGTGCTCTCAAATTGATCAAATTAGAGATTCAATTCAAGAGAGTAAGTTTACTCAAAGCTTGTGGATGATTATTATGCATAAATGCTCACTATTTATAGAATTTTGATTTTCAAAATTAGAATCAATAGTGAAGATCTAAAAGGCTAATCAATGGATGAAATTGAATGAGAGGAATGAGCATGGATCAAGGATGAAACCAATGATTGACAATCCATGAGGCATGGATCAAAGATTGAATCAACGGTTTAGGATTCAAGAGAGACTCAATTAATTCCCTAGTTTTTAGGAAATATGTTGGAGGAATGATGGAGATATTTCCATTTGGGGGGAAATATTTGAATTTAAAAATAGTATATTCCAAGGGAATATTCATTGTGCAAGTGGGAAAATTTGGCGGATTTGAAAGAAATTAGCCAATTAAACAATTAATTAAAATCATTTAATTGTGCAAGTGAATGGGAGAAAGGGTTTAATTAAAATAATCATTAATTATTTAATCAAAGTGTAAAGGATGACAATTAATTAAATAATTTAAATTATTTAATCAAGTGAGAATGAAATTAGTGTGGAGAATAATGAATTAACTAAATAAATTTGATTTATTTAATTAATAGGAGAAAAGGTGAATTTAACTAAATAATTGATATTATTTAATTAAATGGAGGAATTAGGTGAAATAGACCAAAGATGATGTTAGTACGAGAAATAAAGTATGTGATATTATCAGGACAGTTTTAAGTGTCTACATTTTTCCCCTCTTTGAAGTAATGCACGAGTGTTGTGTTGTTTCAAAGAACTGATGTTGCTGGAATCAAAATTAAAAAATTTACCTAATTTTTATTGATGCCTCACCGTGCCCCAGCGGAAAGAATGACTACTAGTATACTACCCCCTCAAGAGTACGAGCAAAAAAAAAAAAAAAAACTTATTTTTCGGTCAAGATCACCATAAGATTACGAGAGGAGTTATGATGATCAGAGGATGAAAGATACTTCTTTAGAAATTCCAGATGTTTGATGTAGATAGATTTATGATGCATACACTCATCAGCTATGGGTAGCCTCATGTATCTTTTGATGTATATCCCATACTTGACTTGTATCATGAAATTTGACGATTTTGATATATATGAGGTGTTTTTTTATGCGATCATAATATATGATGTTTTATTTCATTCTTGCGATGTCATGTGATGGATGTCCTATGATTTGATATGGATGTATGTATGCAAATGTGATGTGTTTATTATGCTTATGATGTGATGTATGTAGATGTATATGATTCATGGATGAGATGCATTTATTTTCGTTATGTCATGATACTTGAATGTTAGTAAGAATTAGATAGAATATGGGAAGTCAAAGATAGAAGAATGATATGTATATTGATTAGCCTTTCATTTATGTTGATATTGATTCACATTTCCAACAAATCTATAATTATTTTAAGATATTATTAGATATGCTAATGAGAGAGATGATATTACTTTGCTTCCAGGACTTTACTTAATTCATCACAATGCTCCTTATTTTTGATATAGAAAATAGACATGATGCACCAAGGTATGATGAACCAAGGCGACATTGTATCTAATGCAACAGACTTTGACTCTGCAAACAAATAGAAGTATCCTTGTTCATACCTGACATACGAAAACCTTGTTTGACCATGTAAAAGAATAATCCATCGAAGTAAGGAGACTAATACATAAAAGGTATGAAGAACCTGATATGTCCTAGCCATTGGTTTACCTAAGACTATCCCAACATATGCAATATAATTATTCACCGAGGTCGTATTACAAGTCGTATTACAAGAATATCCAACAAACACAACAAATGAAAGAAATGATCAGTGCCCCATTCCTTTCTCTCTAAACCATTTTGATAGACATCATCAAGAGATCATCAGAATGGACCAATAAGATAAATCATATAAGAAGATTAAAGTAAACAAACAGTCAATGTCATTCATATCTATTTCCAAAGAGATTTGTTTTGACGTTTCTTAGACGATATCCAAAATGATGCCCATTGTTGGAATGATATATCCTAGGACATTCATTGGATAATGATCATTGTTAAATTGATTAGGCCATTGATATGAGGTTTCATTAACATGTTTGATAATGATCAAGAATTTGATTTTGTGTTGAAGTTTGTGTTTTTTATTTTGATTTTGTGTTTGAAGTTTAATTTTGTTGATACTTGTTTCTATTTGTGTTGTCAAAGGTGAGGGTGATGATGAATTTATTATGGATGACAAGTTTATTATGAGTGCAAGTGAAATGAGATGGGTGGTTATGAGCTTTTTGAAATTTTTGAATGTTTTTGACATATTGAAATGTTTTAAGGCTTTTTAGGGTTTTCAATTTTTGAATGTTTAAATTTTCCAAGTTATTTGAGGCTATTCTGGATTTTTGATTGTTTTCCAAATGTTTTTGTGTTTCTCGATTTTGCAACTATTTAGGTTTTTCAAAGTTTTTAAATGTTTTTGTGTTTTCTAGGGCTATACCAAGAACAAGACCTAAGAGGTACTGAATTAATGCCTTGGAGGATCATCGATGATGGCCTTGCCTACGTCAACATAGAGACAACATGGTTTGACTACTTTTTTTTACTTTTTTATGTCTTTAGACCTATTTAGGGGTTTTGATTTGATTTGGATATTTTTGAGATTTTGAGATGTTATGAATGTTTTTGGATTTCAAATTTTTTTGGATGTTTAGGTATTTTGAACTTCATAATTTTTTTGATGTTTTAGGATTTTGAGCTTTACAAGTTTTTTATTTATTTTTATTTTTTGAACTATACAAATGTTTTGATGTTTTAGATTTTGATGATTATCTGATGTTTTTGGGATTTTGAGATTTTCTAATTTTTTTGGGATTTTGAATATAAATGACACCTAGATCATGATGCCAATGTCATATTGTGAGATATTAGACATGGATCAAGAGTTATTCTAAAACAAGAGTGCAAGAACCTATCCCCAATGTCTAGCAATGTTCCCTATTTCATGAGTAAATCAAGATAGTGAATGAATAAACATGTTAAGATTTTCAATACAGTTTGTATCATGCAATAGGATCATTAGGAAAATGCTAGAGATAGGAAATGAGACTGCATGAGGTAAAATAGTAAATACCATGTCAATATTCTTTTGTCATAAGCAAGGTTGAAGTGTACCCCAAACCTTTGTCAAGATCAAGATAGTTTAGAGGACCTAGATAAAGACATGAATTAGATGGATGGAGGGAGCTTTGGATTTATCATGAAGGGGATGGGATACTTCTATTTGAAATGATACACATAGACACTTGATTGTACTCATGGCACCTATTTTCCAGGCTTTCATCATAGTACTTTCCCAAAGCACCACCAAAATGGTTTTCACTAGAGGACAATTTTTATCTTTACTATTTTCTTATTTTTTTAAATTTTTATGCTCATGTCGAATCACCTAGTGGTACTGATATAGATGATTTTTTCAGAATGTTCCAATGATATCCTACCTAAAGAAGTTGCTTTGCTAAGATATAGGTGCTTGAATGAAACTTTTAAGAATTTTGATATGCCTTATTGATATTGGAATTAACCTCATCTAGGTGCGCACATCACAATAGAGTACCTTCAAAATCCTTATGATGAAGGGTTACTGCCAACACATGGTCAATATGATAATTAGATATCATGAATGTTGAAGTGGATTGTGAAGTATGTTGAGGGATAGGAAATGGATTTGTCGTCAGTTTGGAACCTTTGACTCTCCAAACTTGGGTTGATGATAAATGATGGGTAAATATGGAATTTTGAGTGGAATTAGGACCAACTAATTGATATACTTTGTACGTTGCTTGAGAAGCCTACTTTTGTATTTGCAGACATCTTTGATGGATACATTTCCCTTTCTGATTTTTCCCCATAGTTTCTTTGACTAATGGAGTTCAATAGAAATGATTTTCTTTTGTATTATTTGGTATACATTTGTATTTATTTTGTCCTTTTTTTTTGCTTCTTCTTTTGCTTCAATGAATTTCTCATTGATTTGATAATTCACGATATAACTAGTTGTAACATTGGCATTGGTTTCATCATAGCGATCCTTCGTGCCCCCTATGTTGGTGTTTACACTAGACAAAGGTGCCCTCGATATTATGGAGGTATTACCGATATGCTTTGATTCTACTAGTGCTAAAAAACCAATTCCTTAGTACTCAAGATTGTTTAATATATTTTCTGATTTCAAGATGTCATATTTAATAAGGCCTAATCCTTTTCCCTAATAATGTATCCTCTGATAAATGGCTACTAAATATGACTTGTCTTAGACACATGATATTACCATTTCTTCATGTTGTTCAAGAATTTTAACTGTCTATACTAATTTCAAAATACCTTGTTCATGTAAACATATTCTTTTGCTTGTCCATAATGTTGGATATCTTCATACTCAATGTCTTCAACTAGAATTTGTGATGTATCCTTTATTGATGTTGATTCAAGAG
>VDFB02274175.1:0-15947 GCA_007258455.2 Sequoia sempervirens | reverse complement strand
CTAGGTTTTTCTTGCTGCTCATTCTTCTTTCTTCTTCCAAACCATCTACACTCCCTACTGATTTTCCCAATTTTCTTAAAAATTATGGCTAAGACCTCTAAATCAAAATCAAGGTCTTTTTGGTCATCTAATTCTATAATATCACTTGCAGCTTGGTCCAATCCCTTAAATTTATTCATATCCCCTTTATCATTCTAATGTGTGGGAGAGTATTTTTCAACAATTGGGGGGTTTCAATCTTGCTTAGTTGAAAGTCTCCTATTAGACCTACGTTTAGAGCTTGAACTGATGATAACTGGGTTTTCTTTACTGAGCTTCTTTTTTCTACTTGAGTGAGAGGTAGAAGGTGTTTCAAGGATTTGTTCTTCAATGTGAGTGGGGCTCGGAGGTGTAGGGTTTCCCTCATCCTCAAGAGTCTCTTCCTCTTCAAGATTCTCTTCTTCTTGTTCTAAGTTCTCCTCCCCCAAACTAACAAAACTATCCCAGTCACTAGGAGGAGACAACAACTTCAAATAATCAATAATTGAATTAACTCGTGATGGGCTAACGAATACTGCTTCCCACTCTAAACAACCGTACTCACTCGTTGCAATGAATAGAAAAGGAAATATGGGACATTCACAAGAAGACCTTTTTGCAAATGCAACAGGAGACAAAAAGTTGTGCATATACATATACGTATCTTCCTTCGTAAGTGACCTACTATATAATAAACCTAGAAAAATAATTCCATGGGTGAGGAAGTGAGGCCAACTTAGTCCCTTGACCGTGAAGATACTCAACGGACTCACCCCGCTGCAAGAATTGCTTTCTTAGGGATCGTAAATCTATGACTTTGGAAGAATTATCAGGAAAGTAATGATCCCTAGATAATGGAAGCCACGTGACATCCGTAATTGTCTCAACTGTAATAGAGATCTACAATCCCCTAATCCTCACTTGATTCTTGTGAAAATTGAGTGCAAAATCCCTAGCTACATTATTGTCAAACCCACACAATCACTAATACATTTGACTCCAAATTCTGACAAAAGTTCGTCAAAATTTTGACGAACTTTCGTCAGAATTATTTCGTCGATTTTTCGATGAACTTTGAAACGTCAAAATTTTGACCCAACATCATCAGCTGGGTTGGAATTTCGACTTTTCAAAGTTCATTAGAAAATTGACGAAAGTTCGTCAAAATTCTGACGAACTTTCATCAAAATTTGGAGTCAAATGTATTAGTGAATCTTTTGAAGTATTCATCCCATTATGCTTGTTCATAACAGTTTCGACATTCGGCCATGGTTGTGTTAGGAAGTCGACACTAAGTGAAAAAAAAGGAGTAATTGCATAGTGCATTTAGTGTACTAGAAATGACAGATAAATTGGGTGAAAAATACACCTTCCTAAGGTAATCATACCACATATAGCTATAAGGAATATGCCAAATTTATCCTCCCCCTAGCTAAAGGTCAGAATCGTCCATGGGGTAATTCACCAGTCATTGTGGAAAACAAATATAACTAATAAATTGAAAAAGAATATAAAACCTACCATATTACCAATTACCGAAGGACAGCTGGAGATCAGGCTACATGAGAGATCTAACACTAGAGTTTGGTGAATGATCAAGCATAAATGTAGAATCCTCAAAGAATTAATAGCACGAGCGAAGAAAAAAATTGACGATAGTGATGGGATGGGAAGAAATAGAAAGAGCAAGAGAAGGATGATGTGGAAATGATGAGGGAGTGTGGTTAAAAATGGATGACGAGGGCAGATGGGATGTGAAATGATGACGTGGAGAGAAGATATGCAATAGAATGGTACATCGAATTCAGAGGCGGGCAAAAGAGCCAAAAAGGCATGAGAGGAATCGACCTCACAGCAAAAACAATAAACCCATTCCAACTCAGATTCAAAAGGACACAAGACGGTGACACGAGAGAATGAGAGACAACCTGGCAGTACCAGAACACATACATTGGTCATGGAACTATAAATGACAACACCAAATGGTATGGTGATCACTGTTGAAAAGGACCATAACACTGTCGCAAAAGTGGCAGGAAAGTTCCTGGCACACAAAGGTAGCTTGGAAGATTGAAAAATGTAGGCAAAGATGAGCCATGAAAGTTGAAGACTAGGGGACCAAACAATCATCCAACCAAAGGAAACAAAGAAAAACAACACTAGGAGGATACAAAGACATCCCAGCAGGCTAGAAGAGAAAATTGACACATGTCACACCACAGAATGGGTAGTGGCAGAGAAAATCCATAGGGGCTAAAGTTCCTGGCACCCTGGTGACAAGAAGAACATATTGCATTGTTTCTCTTTTTCAATGATAGAGTGTTGGTATCCCAATTTTCACTTTATCACCACCTAGAGGTGTCAAAAGACCAGTTTGCACCTCTAAGTTCATTTATCAGTTAATACCTTTTAGAAACAGGTTTTCAAGCATTAACTAGCCAACAATGCCCGAAAGTTTTCGTTGTTGGATCTTTTATTGCATTTTTGTCATTTTTTTATTGTTATTCTAAAGAAGTCACAGGAACAAGAGTTAGCTCCTTCATCACAATACAAGCAAAAGTTTCTTTTGAAAGGGGTCATTTGTAAAGTTTCAAATGGTTCCCATTGACAAGAAGAGTCATGAGCTCTAAATCCATAGTGGCAACTTAACAACACCATTATCATAGATAGCCTCAATCTCGTAGGGACCAAGCCATCGAGTGTGAAACTTCCCTTTAAAGTCCTAGAACTAAGAGTCATAAAGCAACACCTAGTCCCCATGTTGGAATGTTTGTGATTGAATGAAATTGTCATGCCATTGTGCTCTTTGCTTTTGTGCCACTTTTGCATGAAGGACCTCCTGATGCATCTCATCTAAGGAATGGAATTGAGCAATTATTTCTTTTTGGGCTTCATTGAGACTCATCCCAAGTGGAAGAGAAATATAGAGAGTCTTCACTTCAAATTCAATTAGAAAGACAACCTTTTTGCCATAGACAAGCTCATATGGTGTTAGTCCAATGGTCATATTCCAAGTTGTGCGGTAGGCCCAAATTGCTTTAGGAAGTCTATAAATGCCCAATCTTTCTTATGCAATGCTACTGTCTTCGTGAGAATATTCTCCAACTATTGATTGGTCACTTACACTTTCCCATTGGCTTGTGGATGGTGTGGGGAATATTTGTGATGCTTGATTTCATACTCTTGCACCAACACAACAACCAAATTAGAGGTGAATTGTGTCCCTTAGTCTATAACAATCTCTTTGGGCACATCGTACTTGGTAAAAATCTTAGAATACAAGAAGTTAGCAACTTTTGTATCCCTAGCATGCTTCAATGCTAATACCTCTACCCACTTAGTGACATAATTTGTATAGACCAAAATATACTCTTTATTTTGAGAGGGAGGATTAATGGGTCCTACAAAATCCAAGCCCCATTTTTTAAATGGCTCTATGGATAATTGTGGGTGTAAAGGAATCTTATCAGAGCATGTAGACCAAACCATACGTTGATAATTATCACAATGTTGAACAAACCTTTTACAATCCTTGGAGATCATTGGCCAATAATATCCTGCAGTTAAAACCTTGTTAGTAGTTCGTTGTGTTGCGAAATGGCCTCTGCATGGCTCAAAATGACAAGCGCAGAGTATATCAAAGACATCATGTTCTGCAACACATTGATGCATAACATTATCAATTCCAATATGAAAAATTAAACCATTAATTCAACTGTATTTCCCACTAAGCCATATAAGCTTCTAGTGTTCTCTCAAAAAAAAGTGGGGTGGAAACCTGTAGGTAACAAGATAGTTAGCAATATCAGAAAACCAAGGTATTTTTACAGAAATGGAAAAAAAAAATTCATCCGAAAAAGTATCATCTACAGGGATTGGTTCATCATCACACTGCAGTCTGGATAGAATATCAACCACTACATTCTCTCATCCTAGTTTGTCAAGAATAGTAATGTTGAATTCCTACAAGAGAAGCAACCACTGAATCACTCATCCTATAATAACTGGCTTATTAATCAAAAATCTAATAGCAGAGTGATCCGTATGTACAAAGACTTTGTACCTAGTTATATGGTGGTGAAATTTATTTATCGCATAGACTATAGCCAAAAATTCCTTCTTAGAGATAGTATAATTTACCTCTGCACCAATAATGTTTTTACTGATATAATAGATGGAGTAAAGGAGAATCTTCCTTTTTTCCAAGTATGGCTCCCATGGAATTTTTTGATGCATCGTTATGGATGTGAAATGGCAGTTCCTAATTGGGTCCTCATAGTACAAGTGTAGCTATAAGTTTACCTTTGATTTCTTTGAAGGCTTGTTGGCATTCAGGTTTCCACAAGAAATCAACATCTTTACCTAGAAAAACAAATATAGGTGAGGCAGTCTTGCTAAAATTTTGGATAAACCTTCTATAATGACCAAAATGTCCCAAAAAGCTACATACATCCTTTGGAGAGGTAGGCATAGGTAAGTATTGAATTATTTTTACCTTTTTAGGATCCACCTCAATTCCTTTTGTAGAAATATAATGTCCCAAAATAATGCCTTCAGTCATTAAAATATGTCATTTTTCATGACTTAAAGAAATATTAGTATCAATACATCATTTAAGAACTTTTTCAAGATTTTCCTTAGCTTCATCATATGTATCACCATAAATAGTAAAATCATCCATGTACACTTCCACACAATCATGAATTAAATATGAAAAAATACTTAGAACAACCTACTAGAAGTTAACAGGGGCATTACACAACCTGAAGGGTAAGACATTATAAGAAAATGTACCCCAAGGGAAAGTAAAGGTATTTTTGTCTTGATCTTCTGGGGCGATATGAATTTGATTATACCCACTAAATCCATCAAGGAAGGAAAAGAACTTCTTTCCATCTAGGGTATCTAAGGCCAGATCAATAAAGGGAAGTGGGAAATGGTCTTTCTTAGTAGCCTTGCTAAGGGCCCTATAATAGACGCATATTCACCATTTTCCATTCCTTTTAGGAACTACCATAAGTGGGGACACCCATTGCCTATCTAAGATAGGATAAATAAATCCTACGTTAAGTAGATTTTGAAGTTCATCCTTAACAATCTCACGTAAGACATGGTTCAATCTTTGTTGGGGTTGTCTTACAAGTCTACTCCCTTCCTTTATGTAGATATGATGTGTGCAGGTAGTAGGATGTATACCTCTCATATCTTGGTAATCCCAAGCAAAGGTAATTTTGTGGGAATGCAACATAGCAATAAGGTCTTCTAATTGTGAAGTACTCAAGTTGGGATTTATGTTAAGCATTTTTCCAGGCAAGATTTCCATAGCCTGAGACTAGACAAGAGTATTTACAACAATTAATTGTGAAGTGGACAAAGATAGATCAAAATTACCTGACATCAAAATGGACTATATATACAAATATGCGGTAATAATTGATGCAAAGTAATAAAATGTTGAATAGACTGTGAATTACTAACTAATGGAAAATTTCCAAATGGGAAATCATCACTTATACCCATAGGAAAAATCATTGTCTCTAAAACATTATCAACCAAATAATAATTTTGCAAGAAATTATTAATATTAGTGTCTTTTGATATTTTTTCAAATTCCCTACTTTGATCAATTGTCAAAATAGGTAAAGACTCTTCCGAATCACTATTGATCCATAATGGATCCTACGTTTCCAACAATGGTTGTGCTAGAGGGTACAACGTCAATTGTTTTGTTTGCTCCCCATTCAAAATAACCTTGTTGCTAGACCTAGAATTAATAAAAGCATTAGCAGCAGCTAACCAAGGTCTTCCTAAAATTAAGGGGTACCCCCCCAGCCTAATCTTTGGTTGCAAAATCATAAAATCTATGGGATAATCCCAAGACTCAATAGAAATAGTGATACATCTTCAAACATACCTTCTAGTTTTACAAGGGAGCGATTTTCCATTTGTAAGACCATTGGAGTAGGTCTTAGTCCTTGAAGGGCTAGTCTCTCCTTATTCTCATTTGTCATTACATTTATGGATGCTCCTAAATCCACAAGTGTATTTGGAATTTTTACATCATTGGGCTACCAGGATCTGCATACTTAGGGACATAGATCCTCCCTAACATCAAGTCTGCAAGTTGTTCAATGAATTGGACTATCTTGGGGTCATATTTCTTCTGTTGTTTCCTCCCACAGAGTTCCTTAATGGATTTGATGTACACTAGAACATCTCAAATGGCCTACAACAAAGGAATTTTAATGTTAACATTACATAACTCATTCATAAAATCAAAACTTGATTGAGATGTTTTTGGTGATTTTGGTTGCTCTTGCAACCTATCGAGAAATGGGGGCCTTGGTTGCTCTTCTTTTGGTTCAGCTGGAGAATCCTCTACTTCTATGATAGTTGGCCCTTGAAGATTCTTGCCTAACCTTAGTTGTACACCATCAATTTCTAATGCATTGACAAGATCAGTTGGGTATCCTGCCACCTCATTGTTATATACCATTTGAGCCACCTTATTATTTAGATTGGGTGATGGTTGTGCAGGAAAAGGCATGGCTTTTGGAGGTTGAGCTGAACTAGATGGTTGATTAGATGATGGGACAGGTGGTAAGAGTTGTTGGGATTGTTGATAGAGATTTATTGCTAGAGGTGGCGGATATGGAGGAAATGATTGGTATTGTGGGTATGTTGGTGGTGGTGCTCGCCATGCTTTCCACAATTGTGGCACATGTGGATATTGTTGTGTCCACTGGGGGTAGTATGGAGCTTGTTTCCAACCTCGAAACCATCTAGGTTGGTTTGAGAAATAATTTTGTTGAAAAGGACTTTGGGATGCTACTTGATAATCAGTTGGGGGCATTCCTCTTGGTTGCCAAGGTCTCCTCTAGGTCATAAAGTAAACAAGATCATAAGTGTATTCTACCTCAGTCATACCTACAAGAAGAGGTTTTAAGATGGTGTCTCTACTAGTTTCTTCCAAAGAAGATATTTTTGTTCTGTTGTATGGACATTCTTCACCACTATGCTTTTTACGACAAAGAGGACAAAAGACAACTAAGGATTTTTTAGCCTCTTCTTACTTCCTTCGTGTATACAAAGTATCTATCTGCTTACCCATATGATTGAGTATGTCGTTCTTGAGGTCCTTGAGTAATGTACCCAATTCTCGTTTGGTAACTCCTAATGTTCCTTTGGAAGAAACATGCTTCTCAACATACCCCCTAGTTGAATGGGCGAACCTTGAATAGTTCTTGCACACATCATAGATATCATCAAACCTCATTTTAGAAATATCACCTCCACCCATTAGATTTAAAGTATCCAAACATTCATCTCTAATTACCCTAAGGGAGAGCATTTTTACAATGTCATGGGTCAACCCTGTGTGTCTGGCTCTTTGTAGACTAAATAGGTAATGTTCCAAATAATCTTCTAAAGTTTCTTCCTCACATTGCATGATGCAGAATATCTCATCTCATGTTTCCTTAGTCCTACAATATTCTTGGTAGTTTTCCAATAATTTTTTCTTCATATCATCCCAACTATGAATAGTTTCTCATCCTAGTCCCATAAACCACCTCAATGTTGCATCCTTCAGAGTAGCCAAAAATAATTTTAACTTTTATGCCTCGGTATGATAATCATAACTATGACATAAAATGTCAAATTCAAAAAGGAACATATCAGGGTCTTCCATAGAAAGGCCTTGAAAGATGGGAAAGCATGAGTGCAGAATGTTCTTCATTGAGGCATCCTCCTCGGGATGTGCAATGTGAAACTCAAAATTAACTAGGTTATTGTTGGCCAATGCTCTTTCATTGTTGTTGAATCTCATATTGTTGTTGTTATTGTTGTTGTTGTTGTCATTATCCATGAATGCCCAAGGAGTGTAGAAAGTTGTGAGTGGTTTAAGATCACTTGGGGTCTTCCTACTTCGGGCTTCATAAGATTCTCAAAATAGTTTGCCAACCCTGTTATACAATTCTTCAAAAGACTCTTGATGGGTACAAGAAGGGGTCTCAACAATGGTAGACTCAATAACACATTTTTTGATATCAGGTTCGACTAACTCTTTCTTAGGTGATGTGTGACCACTAATGGTTTTAATTTATTTTTCAATTTTTATTATTGTTAACTATTTCCCTTATCCTTTTTAATAAATCTCCCTCTACTATCTCTACTACGATTCATGCACCTATATGATAAATAGCATAGCAAACTAAGGGTAATTATCCAAACAAGGTCGACTATCACGTAGACTTTCGCCTTAGCACACTGGTCCTAACTTAGCTCATTGGACTAACAAGCCTTTAACACCATTCCCTCGCAATGGTGCCAAAATTTTTGGACTAAATTGTGGAGTGATAATAGAGATAAATTGTTCCTATGATTCTATTAGATTGACAGTTGTGGATAGTTCAATCCTTGGAAATGTTGTGATGTTTTCCTCAGTTTGTTCTTAATTGTCAATCCAGGAATCATAGACTTGAGAAAGGTGTTGTGATAGTATACCTAAGGGCTGAAAACAATGAACCAAGTGGGGATGAATGCAACTAATTCACACATTAAACTTCTAATCAAAAATCTAGTTTAATTTTACTATTTATGTTTCTTGGCAGAAACTGTGCCAGGAATAGTTGTAACATAAATTATCACAAACAAAAAATAAAATAGCTTTATAAATTTTGCATTAACAATGATAAATCCCAGTTAACCAATGATTGAAGGAGGTTAACCTTTAAATAAAATTGCAATCATATTAAAAACTAGAACTAATAAGCATTTAATAACTGTTAAAAGGAAAATGTTGGAAATCAAATAACACACACATTTACCACATTGAACTTGAACTAGGAAAAAGTCACCAAGCGACGCAAAGAGTGGGCCCTACCTCCTTGATCGACTGGTGATAAAATATGAACAAGTTTCTACTTCAAATTAATCACATACGCTTAACATTTCTAGAATATATCGATTCAAAGGTAGCAGTCTAACTTCATATTAAAAGTATATATCAAGTCTTTGGATTACACACATATTTATACTAAATGGGCACCGATAAAAGTTGTTATGGTTTGTTTGTGGCCTATGGACAAAAAACCAAACTCTGTAATACAAAATAGATAATCGGCCTAAAGCCAATAAACAACATTTTGTCTTTATCAAAAACAAAAATATAACAAAAAGGCAATCTGAGTAAAATTCCATTAGTAATTGTTCTAACTAAGCAACTTGTTTCCTCATTAGCATTTCATCTTCCTCATGCTCATAACAGCTAGACCTGTGCCCTCAATTATCCCTATCAATTAACCATGGAATGATTAATATTGCTTCAAATAATTAGTGTTGTGGACAGTTAGCCCGAACTGGTAGCTCAGTTGGCTTGAGTCTTGGGTTTGCTCCCCGAGGTCTTGGGTTCGACTTTGCTCGCAGGTTTACAAGGTGTTATGTGGTTGTGAGCTCCGTAGTAACACCCTCAGGGACTAGTCTCAACCCCCACACGCCTCTAGGTGTTGTTGGGCAAGGGATTGCAGGGATACCATGTGTATCAAAAAAAAATAGTGTTGTGGATGGTTTTAATTCTTTTCACAATTTATTAAATATACTCATTTCCCTTTAACAAAAGGTGATAGGAAGTATGAACAAGACAACATAAACAAGGGAAAAATGAAGATAAGCAATGAAATAACAAGGCCTAAGTTTCGCCCATCATAGAGTACATGCACACGTACACGATACACCTTTTACCTTGAAATGAAAAGTTCCTTACAAGGTGGTTGTCGCCTCAACAAGAAATCAATACATGACGAATATCTTCATGGAATGATGTTGTTCCATTGCACCTTCTTAAGAGATGTTTGATGGCTTTTAGGTCTCTAGAATAAATAGTTTTTTAGTGGGTATAGGTGAAGACTGTCAACCTCTTGGACATTGCCTCTAAGAACCGAAAAACCGTAGTCTCATAATGCAAGTCCAGAGCACTACATGCATGGTTTGACCTATAACTTTCAATCCCATCCAATTTGTATAGCATGCCCCCAAACACCGCTTGAGGTCGAACCCTTGAGTTCTCAGTTAGGATGCGTCTCAAGGAAAGCCTCCTAATTCAAAAGAGAAAATGAAGGAGATGCTATTTCTCTTCACCCAATATCGCATGAAGCGCAAGGGGAGAGGATACATAGAAACACCTTACAGGGTTTACAATGAACAATTTGCAAAATATAAGTGTTTCTCTTCACCCAAGATCGCATGAAGCGCAAGGGAAGATGATACACACTTTCTAGTCTACCAAGCATAGAAGACACACCACACACTCTTGTTCTTTTTAGGTGCACCAAAGATAAATGTAAGTAAATTTTAAAAGAACAAAATGAAGTGTGAGATTGTTTTGTTCTTTTTAAAACCCAAACAAAAGTGAGATTATGTGGTTCAATTCTTAAGCCTAAATTGAAAATTTCAAGTTGTTTTGTCCAATTGTTAAGCACCAAAGTAGATGTGAGATGCATAAAATATTAAAATTATCTCTAAATTTATTTCCAAATGAGTGTTAATAAACACTTTTTAGATTCTTCATGCTGCAAATGTTAGATGAAATCAAGAAAATAGGAAGATGTTAGGGTTAGCACAATATTTAAGCATCAAAATCAAACTAAATTGAAGCGTGAGTTAACTTTAGATGAACCAAGGAAAAATTAGCTCTACAAAAATTGAAAAACACCTACACCATTGCAAAGAGAATGAAATTATACTCCATTTCAAAAAAAAGCACTGAAAAATACCACCATATGACCAAGATATAGTTGTTTGAAGATAGGGTATAAAAAACTTGACAAAGATACTTTCAAATGCATGGCTATATGACAAGTGTGTGGATTTGTCAATACAAATGTGTTGCTATACTACAAGTGCATCACTCTATCATTTCAAATGTGTTGTAGTACTACAAATGTGTGGCTCTATCAATTCAAATGTGTCAGACTGTCAAACAAATGTGTTGCTTTTCCTCTTTGCATGTGTGTCACAATATTTCAAGTGCATTGCAATATTTCAACTATGTTGCAATATTGTAATTGTGTCGCTCAACTAACTGACAAGTGCATCACAATATTTCAAGTTCATTGTAATATTTCAACTACGTTGCAATATTGCAACTACATCACTTGGCTAACTAACAAGTGCATTGTTGTGCTTCTTGTTCCTTCAAAACACGAAAAATCTCAAGCAAAATTTGTTAGCTAGGGACATGTGGTCACACTGAGTGTGCCATTTTGTGAATGTATAATAATTATTGATCATATAACATCAAATTGAACTAAAATATTAAAGATTATGATCAATCAAACATATAATTCTCAATGAAATTGTTTACAAAGAAAAATAACTTTCAGAACATGAAATATTAAAACAAAGATCAAATTGAAAGCTAACTAAGAATGCAAACCTTAATCCAATTGTGGGATTATGTCCATGGATGTGGATTGTTGCAATCTAGACAAAATCCCTGATGTGCAAAGCAAATTGGTGAATGGATGAATTCAAATGTCACACAAGTTCTCTCAAATTGATCAAATTAAAGATTCGATTCATAAGTTTACTCAAAGCTTTTTATTTATTTAATTAATAGGATAAAAGGTGAATTTAACTAAATAATTGACATTATTTAATTAAATGGAGGAATTAGGTGAAATAGACTAGAGATGATGTTAGTACGAGAAATCAAGTGTGCGATATTATCAAGACAATTTTAAGTGTCTACAATTACATATCTACAAATGGATCGGTCTTATCCAAATTTGGATTCATTCCTCAATTTTTAACCCATTCTCATTACACAAAATCCTATTTGTTCCATCTTATTATATTCCTATTTGCATGTATTAGTGTATACTTGTCATGTCATGATCTATTTATTGCACCAACCAATGAAATTACTCCCATATATTCATTCCTCACCCTCATATTTATGGTTCCTTGTCTTGAATTAGTTCAACCACATTTAGGTTTGATCCACAACACAAAAAATTGAGCCCCAAAATTCAAAATTTTAAATTTAGAATTTTTTGACTCCCACCTATTCCACTAGACATTATGAGCTAGCTTGGTACATGTTTTATATGATTAATTCATAAGGATTTGATTATCATTTACAATTTCTAATCATTTCAAGGAGAATCAATCTAAAAACACTTCATTTGGATAACTAAAAATAACCTAATATGCATCACACTCATTTATGACACCTACATGTCTTATTGTTATCTACCAACATTCACCTAAGGTCATAAAGCTAGTAAATTGAAACATAGAAAAATAGGTGGAGACCAAAATGGATAATGGGAAATGGGGGTATGATGGACCTATTTCTCTAATTTCATTTAGGAAATGAGATCCAAGCAATGAAATGACTGTCGACCTTGAGGTGAGTCAAGTCAAAGTGAGAATCTGCAAATTTCTCTTTTATGCAAGGACGGGGTCCTTATTAAACAACACTTTGGGGAGAAAGATTAAAAATAGCAAACAAACTCCAAAATGCAATCTATGAAGTGCATCTAATAGATTAACCTCAATTCAAATGGAACCAAAAACTAAAATTTAGATCTGAGAATGGGAAAATGGTGTGTACCAGTCACCAAAAGTATATTTTCAAAGCTAACTAAGGACTCATTCGCCCTATGGTGAATGGGTCCTGGCTAGGGCTCTGTAAAAAATGGTTTATGGGTTCTCTTATACTATCTCTACACTTCCAGGTCCTTGATTTTCACAATCAGATAACTAGAAATAAATCATGTAGGTCAATTCTCATGAAATTACAAGAATGATGAAAACAAATGCAACTTTGAAAACTTTGCAATTTTTCTCTCCAAGAGATCTTCCACCCAAAATCTGCAAACACACATCAAGAGGTAAAAATTTTGTTTTGTTGGTGAATGGGGTTTTGCCTTGTTCAAACGCTATTTTGGTAATTAAACCTTCTAATGAAATGAAATAACATGAAAGGAATGATGAATGAACAAAGCCTGTCACAACTCACCAAACCTTTGTTTGAACCTTGAAAAATGGATCTACAACTTGCATGAAATGGCTTCAATGGATGTGGATCTTGATTTTGAAACTTGATTTGAAACAATGCCTTTGAATACTTGAATGGATCTTGAACATTGCATCAACATATTAGCTCAAATAGCATGCATGATGCAAGAATACTTTGACATGATAATGGGATCTTGATTGCTACAATAATTCTTCAAACATCTTCCCTTGAATGCCTTTAAATGCTCTTGATAATGCTCTCGTGAAAATACTCTTCATCTCATGAAATTCTTCTAGGTGAAACATAGTGAAATAACCTTGTATTTATAGGTATGTTAACATTAATTCCCAAAATTCAAATAACACAAGCCGACATGTGAATATACATTTGAAATCATTTAAATACCACCAAAAACATAGTAAAAATTTAGGTCCTAGGTCTAAGTGAGGACCCATTCACCCTTGGGAGAATGGGTTCTAGGTCACTCACCTAGGACACACATTCTCCAATGTTAATTGTTATGTTATGGCATTTATGAATGTCAGGTTTTCCTCTTCAGGATTTGCAATTAATTAGGCTTCAATTTGAACTAAGGGAGCCAATTAAGGAAAATTAACTTCAATTAATTAATAAAGCCCTAGATAAGTGTGAAAGTGTAAAGATACACCTTACAACACCACAAATAAGGAACAATTAAGTCCATTTTATTTAATAGGGCCCTAAACTTAATGTGAATATGTAAAATACATATTACAACATTAAATTAAGGCATCATTTAGTTCATTTTATCATTAATTATTCCCAAATGAAGCGTGAAAAAGGGATATTTTTTCCTACACTACATAAACTATGGGGTTGATTGAGGATAACTTGACCATTGTGATTTAACAACTTCCGTAAGGTATTTTCTAATACTGTTAGTCCTTACACCAAAGAAGACATCAAATTTTCAAGTGATATAGGTCATGGGATTACACAATCAACATGAGCACTTACACATGTCGATTCAATACTATGGTAAACAAGATTAATCTCACACAACATAGATTTAACCCACATGTATTTCTAATATTTTTATATAATTGAGACATCTTCCTATCATATATCACCTTTTCTAATATTTCCAAGGTAATTGAATTGTACACTACATTAGGTTTATTCATTATTATATTTCCCAAGAGATAAGTGCCTCTACTTCTTATAACTTAACTTCCATTAGAAACATTAGGTTTCTTTTTATTTTTTCACGGTCTAAAGGTGCCTTTCGGTTTTCACCTAGAGACCTATTATTTTTAGTTTTCTCATTTTTGTGACTAAAGGATGAAGTAGACTCTCTGAAATAAATTGTGTTGTCAAGCTCTATGATGAATCCAACTTTAAGATCCCTACTTGGCATTGCTTCTTGATGTCCCATGAACTCAGCTATTGCTTCATCATTTTTTGAATATGTCCAAGCTCAAAGGTCCTTATTGATCTCAATCTATCAATTGCGGGTAGACTAAGGGTAAGTCACCATCGATATCGTTATAACTCAAGGATAAGGTAGATATGGTAAACACAAATGTATTGTTAGGGTCCCAAAAGGTATCAATCCAAGCATGGACCTTCATATATTTGGTTTGTGAAAAGGATTGGTTAGGCTCTCGAAAGGTTTCAAATGGGTCATAGTTGCTAGAGGATTTTTCAGAACCCCATTCCCATTCATTGGATTTTGTTTCAGTATGATAGTCCTTAGATGTCTCAACATCATTAGAAGTTTTAACATTTTTATCCAAAGGTAACTTAGTACGAGGAGGACTTGATTTTAACAATGTATACCCCAAACCTTTTTTCTTTGGTAACTTAGGAGGCAATAGCAGTTATATCATTCTATTCTTGTGTAAGCCAAGACCACTATGTCCATCATAACCTTTCTATTTCAAGATCTCTAAACCTTTGCCATATTGCTCAACTGGTATTTGCACAGGCTCAGTGTCTTCTTGATCCTTGTAGATCCATGTATAAATGTCCTTCCCTATGATTTCCTTATCTCACCCCACTTGGTGAAGGTAGTGGGAAGCTTACAGATGATGAATTTGTAGATCCATGTATAAATGTCCTCCCCTATGGTTTCCTTACTTATCTCACCCCACTTGGTGAAGGTAGTGGGAGGATTACAAATGATGAATTTCGGTTCTTTCTTGCTTGGTTTACCAGAGGACTTAGGGTAGCTTCCCAATACAAATTGAACTCTCAATGTTATACTCTCCATGTCCTTGGTCTTGGATCTAGACTTTACCTTTAGGGAAGGGGGTGGAATGGAAGATGTGGATAATGATGAGGGATTAATGTAATGTGATGAGGTAGATGGAGAGGCTTCCCAATTGATAGGTACTTGATGTTCAATGACACCCTTTAAACTACTGCAATATTGGATGGGATCAGGATCACCTCCTATGGTAATTTTGGTGCCATTGTAGGGAAACTTGAGGCATTGATGGTGGGTGGGAGGGATGGCATTCATGGAATGAATCCATGGGAATCCAAGGAGAATTTTATATGGTAGTTCCAAATCTAGGACTTGAAACACTGTACTTTGAATACCTAGTCCAACTCTCACTGGAGATTAATTATTCCTTTGGAGGAATGCTCAACATCATCATAAGCCCTTATGATAATTTTCTTGGATATATCTATACAAGCTTCAGAGAATCCCAATGTTGTGAACAATTTTAGAGTGCATATGTTGAGGCCTACTCCACCATCTACCAATACTCATGTGATTTTGTGTTTTTTAATGTACACCTCAAGGTGCAATGGGTCATTATGATTGGGTTTTTGCATGGGGAGATCCCATTCAAAAAATGTAACGTGATGGGTGGTAGCCAAGTACCCTACCATGGCCTAAAATTGTTTGGGATTTAGA
>VDFB02274174.1:0-10827 GCA_007258455.2 Sequoia sempervirens | reverse complement strand
GATTAGTGATCCTCACTGTTGCCTTTAATAGTAGAGAACACTGCTGTCATTATTTATGATTTGTGAGAATGGTCATTACTAGACAAAACTGTCAAACGATTATGCTATCCTTTGACTTATTATTATTACATCACGGACATTAGTGCTGTCATTGACTTTCCATCATTTCTACTTATCAATTGATATTGTTTTCATTACTTCATTTCTAAACATATTTGTATTATTGAGGTAGTTGTTTGGAAAATTTCATTTGATACATATAAGTTGCTAACAACATCATACCAGTTCAGTAGCATCGTTATTAGTACTGTGATCAATTAATATGAGCATCAATACTGCTGTCAAGATTATAGGAAATACTGCTGATCAAAATGATTAATTGAAACATTGTTAAGACAGGAAATTGCTTGTTAATGGAGTTGTGCTCAAATAGCAAGGCCATAGGGTTCTCAAGATGAAGATCCAAGTTCAAATTGCTATAGTGATATTGAAAGGTGGAATTCCAAGTGGTGACTCTTGGACTTCCATATTGGCTTCTAAGTGGATTTTAGTTGAATATGTGGCTTCCAAGTTAATTAAAATTTGAATATGTTGTAGGAAGTGGATGCGTTAGTAGGGAGGAGGCCCCCTTGGCGACCTCCACTAGCATGGGGCTAGTATAAATAATTCCACTTAATAAATCCAGAGAAAAAAGGAGGACAAGACATTACCTTGAAATGCTAGGCATGGTTGTTGCCACTTCTATAAAGTATAAACTTGAGAGGTATTTTAATATGTTAGGGAGATTGCTGTTAACTGTAGTTGCTATTTTGTGTATAGATTATTCTTGTGTTCTTGATGGTTAAGGAGAACAGTAGGGTTAACAGGTCATATTTACCTTAGTTTTGTTTTATTGCATGTAAGGTTCTTTATCATTTTGTTAGAGTTATTTATTAACATTATTAAAGGGATTTATATTTTAAATGATTGGTGATCTCAAAATTAATAAGAAAAACACACATTTCAAAATTCATGTTGTACACCTTCGTTGACTTTTATTCTCTCACGTTGTATGCAATTAGGATCACTTTAAATTTGAAAAACATCAGTTATTTCTCCTTTGTTTTGAAATTTATTGTATTTTTTGGGTTTTCAGCATTTTCCCTGTTTTTTCTCGATAACATCTTGAGAACCTGAAAATATTTTTATCTTTTGGTATGCTGAGAAATTCCCAAGAACTATGGTGACGTAATAATCAAAGAAAATGTGAAAATATAGTTAATCTTGATTGGATTTGAGGAAGGAAAATTGTTGAAACTTAGAGGTAAGCCTTCATTTTCAAGGAACTTTGCTTATCTTGTTGAAGGAGGAATGACATCAATTCTTTTGTGGCATGAAATATTTTGGCATACCAATTATGACAACATTTGAACAATGCAAGAAAATTGTATTGTAGGTTTGCCAATTTTGCCCAAAACAATTGCAAAATGTGAAGCACTAAACAACAAAGAGCCATTCAAAAAATGAAATTGAATAGCTGAAAGGAAATAATAGTTGATGAACTCTAATTTGTGTGGTCCACTTCTAGTTCATTATATTGGTGGTAATAAGTACTTCATGCAATTCATTGATAATTATAGTAGAATGACCTAGACCTATTTTTTGAAGCAAAAATCATATTTTTTCAGAACTTTTGTACAATGGTTGAAAATGATGCACAATGCCGTGTTGGCACACTAAGGATTGATAATAGTGGTGAATTCATGTCACAAGTGTTTGAAGACTATCCCAAAAGAAATGGGATCAAACATCATTTGATACTTCCTTACACTCCTCAACAAATTGGAGTGGTTGAAGGGATGAACAAAATTGTGATGAATATGGTTTGGGCAATGTTGTTCTTCAAAGGAGTAAACTTGCATTTTTGGCTAGAAGCAACTCAAACAATAGTCTATCTGTGCAACAGGTCACCTTCTGCAACTTTTCAAATTATGAATAGTATGAAATTTGATATGGTCATCTTCTCTTAGCACAACATCTTTGGGTTTTCGGATCCACTTGCTATGCTTTGATTCCCAAGGAGAAAAGTAACAAGTTGGACCAAGAGAGTCAAATATGCATCCTTTTCGGATATTTTAAGTCCTCAAAGGCCTGCAGACTATATAATAGAAACTCTAGAAATTTCTTAGTGCAAGAGATGTTTTTTGTGAAACCACAAAGGACACAATCAACATTGATTAAGAGTTGAATCAACCTGAAAAAATTGTAACATTTCATGTTTTCAGAGGGACTAATATGGAGATTCCAAACATTAAGTTGTTGTGCTATATATAGATTTGGAATCTATTGAATTTGTTTTGTCTTAAATATTTAAAAAAGAACTTCCTCCTAAGGAAGAAATTGAAACTTCATCAAAAGATGCAATTATGTGTTTGGAGCAACATCTAGAAGATGAAGCAACTTAAGATCAACAAAATAAGGCACCAATCATTTTGCAACAAACACAGATAAATATGCCAAAATGGGCCACATAGACATTGAAAGATATTAGTCTTGTTGAATTCGGGAAAAAATGCACTAGATGTACATACAAAGCTATACAACAAGAAGGAAAATGCCTAGAAGAGATTCGTGTTAAGCTAGCAAAGCTTGCGTTGGGAAGGTATTCAGAAGAAGAACTAATATTGCTTATAATTTAGAACCAACTTTCTTCAAAGAAGCTGAAAAATTTGATGCATGGAGAAAAGCAATGAAAATTAAATATGATGCCTTGGTCAAGAATGACATTTGGGAGTTTGTTGATCCCCTACTCAATTTTAAACCCATTGGTTCAAGTGGGTCTTTTGAAATAAATGAAAAATTATATGACTCACTTCACAGACACAAAGCAAGGCTTGTCGCAAAAGGATATGCTCAAAAACGAAGGAATAGAATATGAGACCTTTGCGCTAACAGTGAAATGGACCACCATTCAGGTCTTATTGACTTTGGGAGCATAAAATGGATGTGAACTTCATTAGATTATTACAAATGCAGATGGTAAAAATTTGATATATTTACATTAGAGATGAAATTCATAGACAGAGTTAATATTTACAAGAGAGTTTTAACTGCCAACTACACCAAGATGCCCCCCCTCACTCTTACAAACTATTCGAACAGAATTATGGAAATTATCGCTGGTTCCATCTTCTGGAACATGCAGCACCAAATATCCGCTTCAAATAAGCTTCCAATGAAGTCACAATGATTTACATGTTGGTTCTTTCATGGAAGACCGATGGCAAGTTCAGAACCGTACGAGTCATTGTAACAAGTGAGGTCACCGCTGGAGACAAGGTCCGCTAGCACTGGTCAAGCCAAACCGCTCTGGGCTGCTGCTTTTAACGCTTCCTTCGGTTTTGCTTATGTCGGTGAAAAGCCACCGCCGTCGCTTAATAGTCCGCGATTGCACCGTATCCCAAACTGAAAACATACCCAGATGTTGATTTCCTATCATCAACCGAACCTACCCAATTTGAGTCTATGTAACCAATGAGTCTAGGATCATGACCCCTAATGTAAAGAAGTCCATAATCAGAAGTTCCCTTCACATAACGTAGCACACGCTTTGTTGCTACCCAATGATTAGCCTTGGGGGCTGTCATGAAGCGTGAAATGTAGCTCACTACAAAATTGAGGTTAGGTCTAGTGGCAGTGAGATAGATGAGGCTGCCCACTAGTTGCTTGAACAAGGATTCATCCACTACAGGTGAAGCTGATTTAGCTGACAACTTTAGCCCTTTTTCCATAGGTGTGGAGGCAGGTTTGCAATCCTGCATTCGAAACTTATCCACTAGACTTTGAGCATATTTGGATTGGTAGATGAAGATATTGCTCCGTGTCTGCCAAACCTCAACACCTAAACAAGAATGCAAAAGTCCTAAATCTGTCATGTCAAATGAGCTGCACAAATCCTGTTTGATTTCATCGATCAAATGTGCCGAGCTGCCTGTAATGATCAAGTCATCCACATAGACAACAAGAATAAGAATATCACTACCAGTGTGTTTGACATACAAATTAGAATTAGATGGACTCCTCTGAAAGCCATGATCTGTGAGGTACTTGTCAATCTTGATGTACCCAGCCCAAGGAGCCTGTTTTAGGCCATAGAGTGCTTCCACCAGTCTGCACACCTAGTGCTCTTTACCGGCAACGTTGAACCCTGGAGGTTGCGTCATATAGACTTCTTCCTTCAACTCCAACGTTGAGGAAAGCACCTTAACGTCTATCTGACACCCCTTCCAACCAAACCGGGTCGCTAAGGCATCTATCAATGGTACTCATCTTGGTCAGGAAGAAAGCTTCCCCCAGAGTCAATGCCTCCTTCCCTTCCTGAGAACCCCCAGCGCCCAGACGAAGCTTTTTTTGTACTCTGGTTGCCCTATTAGCTTATGGCCTTTAACCTATACAAATCTATTTGCAGCTAATGGGCTTCTTTCCTGAGGAAGACTCAAAAAGGACTGGTGATTTTCCGGCATCTGCGATATTCAAAATCACAGCTCTTCTTTCCCACTCAAATTCTCAGCTCAATATGTTCAAGGTCATAAACAATCGTGTGGAATGTTGGCCATGAGAGCAAAATAACTCAAGCTTGTCGTCAGTTGTTTCGTTGACCATCTACCTCAATGAAAGTTCAATAATATCATCGGGTGAAAGATCAATAATAGTCTAGCCACCATTTAGGCTAGAGGGAGAAGTGCCAATATCGATGCAACAAGAGAGCTGAATTGTAGTGGATATGAATGTTCATCACGGAAGATCAACATCATCCCAGGAAAATCGCGATTCATCATCAAAATGTAATCTCTATCATTCTCACATCAGTGGACCAATGGTATACCCAAATCGTAAGCCTTCAAAGGTTGATCCTCAGAATGCTGCACAAATGAGGAAAGATGAAAAGGTCCTCGTTCTTCATCAAAGACATCCCGATTGAAGATGAGACGATCAATGTCTACATCAATCAACCGGTAGGCCTTATGGTTGTCACTATACCCTGTGAACATAAGCTTTTGACTCTTCAAATCCAACTTGGAGTGCTTGGCATCTGGAATCCATATATATGCTAAAGAGCCAAAGATTTTTAGATGACTGATCCTAGGTTTGCGACGAGTCCAAGCTTCCTCAGGAATCTTCCCCTTATCAACCTGTGTAGGAGACTGATTAAGAAGATAGACAACAGTATAAACTGTTTCTACCCAATATTTATTAGGAACATCTGTGGTTAAATACGGATGCAGCCATTCTCGTTGATCAGACGACAAATGCTTACAACATTTGTCGAGAGTGTAGGCGGGTTAACTCATGCTTATGTCGTATGTCATAGAAGTTGGAGAACAAGTGGAACAGCCTTATTATCCTAATCTAAGAGTATTGCGGAACAAACTGCATTCTCTTTTCTACTAAGGCCTTAAACTTTTGAAATAAAGTAAACACATTTGATTTCTGTCTAAGAAAGTACACCCACATTTTACGAATGAAATCATCAACAAAAAGCAAGAAATACCTGCAATCGGTAACAAAAGGAGTATTCATTGGCCCACATACGTCAGCGTGAACCAACTGTAGTACCTTAGATGCTCGCCATGAGTCACCATCCGTGAACAATGTCTTGTGCTGCTTCCCAGCCTGACAAGTTCCACAAACGTCATGATGCTGAGTTTGGATCTCAGGTAAACCAGCTACAAGTCCCTCCCGAGCTAGCTGATAGAGAGTGCACATTTAAGTGCCCATAATGCTGATGCCAAAGATTGGTGATGGAAGAATTTCTGGCTGCCATGGTTAACTCTGGAGAATAACCTGTATCCTCAAGTCTGTATAGACCATGATCCTCAATACCAACAACCATAGTGGTGTGAGTCTCACGATCAACAATCGAACATTTATGTGCACTGAATACCACATCCAACTGAGGAGAGTGCCGCATAATTTGATTGACAGAGAGAACGTTTAGTTCCATGCCAGGAACGTAGTATACGTTGAGGAATACGAGATTCCTCCCACTAGACTAAATCTGAATAGTGTCCTTACTGACAATGGTATACTCTTCACCTCCTCCAAAAATAACTGAGTCACTGAAGGGAGAGAAGTCTGTGAACCAATCACATCGATGGGTGACTTGTCGTGAAGCACCTGAATCAATATACCAGGCAGAGGACTTCGCATGATCTGCAGGTCTTTTAGCCATAAAAGCATAAAAGGAAGATTCCTTCTACTTAGTGTGCTTGACAATAGTTGCTTTCTGTTGAGACCCTCCCCGCTTCTTCTATTCAGAAGCCAAACGCTGACAACAATCCTTCTTCATATGACCATATTTGTGGTAGTAATTACATTGAATGTTCTTTTTCTTAGGGTTGCTCGAAGGTTGACCTGAGCCTTTCTGTTGCGAAGGTTGACCTTTCCCTTTGTTCTTAGCCTAAGACTTGGCTGCAAAAGCTTGCTCTGTAGAGGACGAAGAGGCACTACCAAACTGTTGTTTCCAGCGTTCTTGCTGCAAGAGGATGGTACAAAGCTCTAGAAACTTCAGATCAACATTAGTCAAAGTAATGTTGAGGATTTCAACAAAGTGCTCATAAGACTTTGGTAGACTTTTCAAAGTGATTACTACCATGACTTCTTCCTCCATCTTCCAACCAATTGACTCCAACTGATCATGGATGTCCTGAATCTTTGTCAGATTCTCTTGTAAGGACATTCTCTCATCCATCATGATGAAGAACAGTTGGTTCTTCAGAAAGAATGTACGGCTCTTGTCAGAGGTCTCATGCAAGGTTTTCAAGTGCTCCCAAATCTCGGTAGTTGTTTTACTAGATGGAACCTGTGGAAGCTGATCATCGATAATTGAAAGCTTAATGATCATCACTGCTTCACGATTTTGCTCGTCAAACTTTTCCTGGTCTTTTACCCGCCGTTGTGGGACGAGTAGCATTGCCTAGAACAATCTGATCAAGGCAGCGATATTCAAAGACAGTCATCATTCACTGCTTCCAGGTATTATATTTTCTGCCATTGAATTGCTGACTGCCTTCCAACATAATGTTGGTCAAAGATGCCATCTTTCACGCTTTTCGAGGCACGAAAAACAAGATACATAGAAGAGGCTCAAAAAGATGAATGCACGGAACCCAAGACATGGATTCCAATGTACTGAGACAATTTTAGGAACAAATTTCAAGACAAATCTACTTGCACAAATTCTAATGCATGAATTACGAGGCACCCAGAGAAAATTGATGACAACCTAGAAATCTTCTCGAAAAACCCAGAAAGAATCTTTTGTTAGAATTTGTTTTTTCGATTGGAAATAAAGGATTTATTTAAAACCCTATCCAATTTTTCCTTCACAAATCTAGAAAACAAAGGTGCCTAGAAAAATGCACAAAATCGTGCTCAGGAAATAAGCAAATTCGTGCCCAGAAAATGACAAAAACCAGGAAGGTCGTGCTCAAGAAATCGCGCCAAAAAGTGAGCAGATTTTTGCCGAAGAAATAAGGAAAAAACGCACAGGAAAAACCGCGACCAGAAAACAACAGAAATCGCGCCCTAAAATGGAACAAAAATCACGTCCACTAGAGATACAAGTCGTGCTCAGACAAGGAAATGAATCGCGCAAGTAGAAATGGAAAAAATGTGATTAGAATTAGAAGCGAGCAGAGAGACAGGTAAATGGCATCCTCAAAATGATGCGTCCAAAAGAGACACAATAGACACGTTGCGCGGGAGAGAAACCCACCAAAAATCCATCAAAAAAATAAGACGCAATTTAGACAATAAAGTTCCCGATTTTTCAGAATCCCACAATGATTTTTTTCTTTCAAGATATAGAGAAAAAAAATGGTGCCGAAGTCGGTTCTAGCTCTGATATCATATTACGGAAAAATAAGATGGTAAAAAATCATTTGATATATTATTTACAAAAGAGTTGAAGACTCTTTATAGAGATTTACAAAAGTGAGATTTAGAAAGTTTCTAAATCTACATTGAAGAATGGTGAAGAGATAAATTTACAAATATATTACAAGATTTGAGCATTAATAAGTAAATAAATATTATTTTAATAAAACTGTTGCTTCCAATGTTCCTGCTGCAAAAGTATGGTACAAAGCTCGGGAAACTTCAAATCAACATTAGTCGATGTAATGTTGAGGGTTTCAACAAAGTGCTCATAAGATTTTGGTAGACTTTTCATGGTGATTACTACCATGTCTTTTTCCTCCATCTTTTGACCAATCGCCTCTAACTGATCATGGATGCCCTGAATCTTTGTCAGATGCTCTTGTGAGGACACTCTCTCATCCATCATGATGGAGAACAACTGGTTCTTCAGAAAGAACGCACGGCTCTTGTCTGAGGTCTCATGCAATGTTTTCAAATGCTCCCAAATGTGAGTAGCTGATTTGCCAGATGGAACCTGTGGAAGCTGATCATTGGAAACTGAAAGCTTAATGAGCTTCACCGCTTCACGATTTTGCTCATCAAACTTTTCCTAATCTTTACCCGCCATTGTGGGACGAGTAGCAGTGCCTAGAACAATCTGATCAAAACATCGATATTCGAAGATTGTCATCATTCACTGCTTCCAAGTATCATAATTTCTGCTATTGAATCGCTGACTGCCTTCCAACATAATGTTGGTCAACGATGCCATCTTTCACGCTTTTTGAAACACGTAAAACGAGGTACACATAAGAGGCTAAAAAAACTGAATGCACGAAACCCAAGACACAAACTCTAATGCATTGAAAACTAAGGTAGTTTTAGGCTCAAATTTTGAGACAAATCCGTTTGCACAAATCCCAATGCACATATTACGAGGAACCCAAAAAAATGGATGACAACCGAGAAATCTTCTCGAAAAACTCAGAAATAATCTGTGATCATTTTTTTTTTGGCTTGAAATAGAGGATTTATATCAAAACCCTAGCCGCCAAATGTAGGTGACAGGTTTTTCTTGCAGAAAACACTAGAAGAGACAAAAAACACGCTAGAAGAGCAATTGGAAATCGCGCCGACTAGGAGTAGAGAAAACACGTTTTGAAAGGATGAAAAATCGTGGCCAGGTTGTGGGAAGTCGCACCCAAGAATATAGACAAAACGCGACCAGACAATGAACAAAATCGCACCCAGAAATTGATCAAAATCGTGCCTAGAAAATGCCCCAAAACGCCAGCAGAAAGTCTTAAAAACGATGGCCAAAAACCTTCAAAATTGCGGCTAGAAAGAAAGAAATCATCAGTGAAGAAGCAGCTATGATTAGGGAAAGAAAAACAGAGAACGTTGGCCTGAAATGAAAGATAATTTCAGACCCTAAAAGAAAAATATGCGTTTAAATCTTGGTAAAACAAAAATCAGCCAAAACATCTTTAACAAAATAAGCTGGATTCTGCAGATTCAAAGTGTTCTGAATCTGGAGGAAATAAGCATGCATGTATGGAAGAAGAACAAATGCGCCATTAACTCATTCCAAAACAACGGAATTTTTCTTGAATCTGAGATAGCCTCTGAACCCGCAACCTTAATGAGTAACCTTCAAAACCCTGGGAAAATTCCTTTCAAAACGAAAACGATTTTGATTTTCCTGCTCTGATACCATATTACAAATGCAAATGGTAAAAAATTGATATATTTACATTAGAGATAAAATCTCTATATAGTTTACAAAGATTACAAAAAAGGCAAGTTTCTGAAAATAAACTGCAGAAGATCGAAGAAACGATCTTAGCAACAATATTACAATATACTACAATATTGAGCATTAATTAATTAATAAATATTATTTTAATATAGATGGATGTGAAAACTATTTATTGAATGATGATCTAAAAGAAATTGTTTACATGACTTAGCTAGAAGGCTTTGTAGTTGAAGGACAATAATAGAAAGTGTGTAATTTGGTAAAGTTACTTTCTGGTTTGAAACAAGCCTTGAGATCTTGTTATGAAAACTCATTGAGCACCTATTGAGCATAACTTCAAGCATTTTGAATTTGAAGATGCAACTCTTTTTGTCAAGACAGTTGACAAAACAATTACATACCTAATTGTATATGTGGATGATCCGCTCATAATAGGAAATAATGAAAAGCACACTGCAAAAGTCAAAGCAGGATTGATGAAAGATTTTTGAAATGATAGGTTTGGGTCATCTTCATTACTATCTAGGTATTGAACATCTATTGAGCATAACTTCAAGCATTTTGAATTTGAAGATGCAAGTCTTTTTTTATCAGGACAGTTGACAAAACAATTACATACCTAATTGTATATGTGGATGATTTGAATTTGAAGATGCAACTCTTCTTGAAAAGACACTTGAAAAAACAATTAGATACCTAATTGTATATGTGGATGATCTACTCATGATAGGAAATAGTGAAAAACACACTGCAAAAGTCAAAGTCGGACTGATGAAAGATTTTGAAATGATAGGTTTGGGTTATCTTCATTACCATTTGGTTATTGAACACCTATTGAGCATAACTTCAAGAATTTCAAATTTGAAGATGCAACTCTTTTGTCAAGGCATGTTCCAAAACAATTACATAACTACTTGTATATGTGGATGATCTGCCATAATAGAAAATAATGAGAAGCACACTGCAAAAGTCGAAGCAGGACTGATAAAAGATTTTGAAATGATAGGTTTGGGTCATCTTCATTACCATTTGGGCATTGAAGCGATTCAAAAAGCCGCTAATATTTTCATCACACAACAGATGTATGTTGGTGAAATATTGAGCAAATTTGGATGGACAGACTGTAAACCACCTAGCACACCCACAAAACAAAAGATAAAGTTGATATA
>VDFB02274173.1:0-19833 GCA_007258455.2 Sequoia sempervirens | reverse complement strand
GAGCATAACTTCAAGAATTTCAAATTTGAAGATGCAACTCTTTTGTCAAGGCATGTGCCAAAACAATTACATAACTACTTGTATATGTGGATGATCTGCCATAATAGAAAATAATGAGAAGCACACTGCAAAAGTCGAAGCAGGACTGATAAAAGATTTTGAAATGATAGGTTTGGGTCATCTTCATTACCATTTGGGCATTGAAGCGATTCAAAAAACCGCTAATATTTTCATCACACAACAGATGTATGTTGGTGAAATATTGAGCAAATTTGGATGGACAGACTGTAAACCACCTAGCACACCCACAAAACAAAAGATAAAGTTGATATAAGATGATATTGCAGAGTTTGAAGATGCACTTAAATACAAACAACACATTGAAAGTCTGATTTTTGTAACCATAACTGACCAGACATTTCTTTTTTTTATATGTATTCTCTCTAGTTTCATGCAATAACTGGAATAAAGTCATTAAGTAGAAACAAAGAAGGATCTTTGATTTCTGAAGGTAACTCAGAATTTGGGCTCAAATACTCCAAGGCAACAAATTTCAAACTATTTATTTATTTAGATTTAAACTATGCTTGTGATTTTGAAGATGAGAAATCTACTTCAGTTTTCTTGATGAATTTAGGGTCAGCAGTCATCACTTGGAAGTCAAAGAAGTAGTCAGTTCCAGTGCTTTCTTTTGTAGAAGCAGAATATATGAAAGCTTCAAAGGCAACAGGGAAATATTGTGGCTAAGAAGGATTCCTAAAGATTTGCAAGAAAAAAAAAGGTTTCTTCAACACCACTAATGGTTGACAACACTTCTGTAATCAAAATTGCAAGAGATCTAGTATTTCACAATTGAACAAGTACAGCCCGTTGCTAAAATGAAAAATCTCATTTCCATGACCCCACTCGTGTGAGAGTAAACTCCCCCACCCCTTTATAATAGCTATACAAAGGGCCCAAATTATTGTTATTTTGATAACAAGCAACTATTTTACCCAAACTCACTGGGCATATGCAGAGAAGAAAGTGAAGGTACTTGATGTTTTCTAAGGCAAGCAAGTCCTCCCCTTAAGCGAGGGAAGCAAGGTTGATAGTTGAGGCCACCTAGAATGCTAACCTTGTAAGTTTACATGGGTCCTTTTGAGTCCACCAACACATCAACACCAAATTCTATTTGGTTCAGCATTATGTGAAGGATTGTATAGTAAATAAGTAACACAATAATATCTTATATTATTATTGTTACAAAACTATTTTTATGTAGAGTTTGAACACTCATTCTAAATATGAATTGAAGGGTCATTTTCTGTTATTAGATATGTACTTCTCAAATACATTTGAATGAATACAATTTTTGTGTTTGCACTTATTTTCTTATTTCAATTTTTGTAGTTCAGTTGCTTGGCTTGACACCTAAAATATGTTATTCAACGATTTTGAAACACATACTATTAAAAAGATATCTAATTTAAAAAGGTTTGACGAAAGAGAAAAAAATAGTGTTTGGTGTGATATAGTAAAATGTAATAAAGAAAAAAAAAATAGTTTAATGTAGAGAGGCCTTTAAGATTCAGGTAACGAGTCCAAATAGTGTGTAATAAGAAGACTTATATAAGTGGTATACAAAAATTATACCATAGGATACTTTCCTATGATGAGGAAAATAAATACTTTTTAATTTGTGGTAATCATTTAAAAATTGTTATAAAGGTATTAAGGTCCCAAAACATATCTTCCGTCAACCATTTCGGTAAGGAATCAATTTCATTTGAACTTTAAAAAAAAAATATTGTTGACCTTTTACCTATTTTTATGAGAAATGAAGATTGCAAGTGATTGTTTTTATGTCAAAGCAATTCCAACTGTGAAATCATGTAATATTTACACCACCAAGTTCGACAATGTTTGCAAAGGTTAAGATTGTTTGTCAACAAGTTCCAAAGAAACTAACATTGAATCCTATTGACACACTTCTTATTGGAATGGTTCCAACATCTGATGACAAAGTTTTAAAGATTCTAATCATGGCTATTGGAAATATTCATGGACTTCTAATTGCAATTCTAGAAGAAACTCTTGGATTTCATATCAGCAACGCTCAAGTAATTGCAATTTAAGTGGTAGTTCACATAGATAGTTGATACACACCAAGACTGTTCTTGGATGGATAAGTCTCGATTGTATGTGTCATTACTTTAGATGTTTGTCAAATTCATATTAGTTATGGTATTCTAATGGTGCTTTGAGGTCAAAAGTTTTCCAAAGTGTGGGAGCACATCTTATATACCTATTTACTGATGCTCCCTATCATTTTACATTAACACATCCTATTGAATGTGCCCCTTGATCGGTATATATAAGGTCTACATTCTATTCTTTCATACTTATCTATAATATTAAATACTTAAATTTATTATTCAATATGTAAATATATTTATATTTACTATGTGTACCTAGTAGATACACCCCATCGTTCTTCAAGTATTTCATTGTTGTAAAGGGGAAATGATTAGATTTCACATCTGTACTTATTTGCTTTGTCCATATGTTCTCCTACATATGTTAAAATTTATATTCACATTAGTCCATATTTCATTTCCAGATACTAGTTGTATTATTGGTAATTTTCTATTCTTTGTACATGTCAGCTACAAGAGGTAAAGAAGCAACAGGTGTGCGCCAGTTGTTGGAAAAGAAAGAAGGTTTATTTCGACAAAATTTGATGGGAAAGAGAGTTAACTATGCATGCCGGTCTGTGATCTCTCCTGATCCTTACTTGAAAGTAAATGAGATTGGAATTCCCCCATATTTTGCAGTTCGGCTTACATATCCAGAGGTCTCCACTGAACTTCCTCTCGTTTGGTTGACAAGTCTGTTGTTCAGTAGTATTCTACATATTTTTAATATAAATGTATTCTCCATCAGGTAACGAGTTTGTTGAATATGTTCATGATGACATATCTTCTTATTTCTATTGGAGCCTTGACTATCCATTCAAATCATATATTAACTCAAAACATTCAGTGAACCTTGTCTCTAATCAAAGATACATTTTCTGCATGGAGATGCTTCCGTATGTGGTATATGGCTATATTTTGGAGAGGAAAATATAGAGGCTTTATTTTACTAAGGGATTATTTACTGAAAGTTATGTGCTTATTACAAAGTTTGCCAGTCATAGCAGGTTGATGAGTGAAATGCTAGTTAATAACTTTGATCTATGATTACAATTTGTGATATACTGAAGAAATAGTAAATACTAAGAATATTTTGATATGGGTTTCAGCGGTTAATAGCAGATTCATTTGTTTTTCGTAGTATATGTGTAATGGTTAATTTTTGATATATCAACTCTTTCTCTAAACATATTTTGAAGTCATTTTGAGAGCATAAATATTATAGTCCTGTTATAACTTGTGTGATTACTCCAAAGTCTTCGACTTCCATTTGAAGTTAAATAGGTACTGACCGAAAGTTCTTGGGTTTCTTCCTTTGAAAATCAATGTCAGCGACTCAGCAGTTTACTCATGGTGTAATTTCTAGTTAGTAGTTTTAATTTTCTTTTTGAAGCAGTTTACTTACATATTTTGAATTTTCTTTCCAGAAAGTTACTCATTGGAATGTTGAGAAAGTAAGAAAGTTTGTGCGAAATGGGCCTCATGAGTATCCTGGAGCAACACATTTTGAGGATGAACAAGGAATAGTCCATTTGTCTAGCCTCACAGGATATCAACGCAGTTCTATAGCTAAAAAAATGTTATCAACACCTAGTGGCTCTGGACATAACATAGACTCTTCAAAAATCGAAGGAAAGACAGTTTATCGTCATCTTCAAGATGGAGATGTTGTGCTTGTTAATCGACAAGTAAGAAATACTATTATTTCCTTTTTCAATGCATCTTTGTATGATCAGTATTGCATGCTGCCAAATTGTTTTACATGACTAGTTCACTGGAAGCTTGTCATATAATCATATTCATTGTTAAGAACACATGCCTTAATGTTTCAGGAAGAGTTTCTTAGTCCAAAATTTTATTTATATACTGTCTCATCTCTATGAGATGACAATATGGGAGGAAATAATGACTGTTTACATACAGGTATACTGGAAATTTTAAGAAATTTCACTTCTTCTATATATAACTTTGTGAATTGTTCAAGTCCTTGTTAGAGAAATTTATCATCTTTAGGGAACTATCTTTGCTACAGACTGGCTGAAATATGAAAAAGTATTACTATGCATATTCAATATGTATCAGTTAGTTGATAGTTCGCAATACAAAATCTGGAAAATTCTAATGAATATAAGTAGCTGACTCAGAAATATGCATATGACACTTGTAAGTTACTTGGGATTTTCTAAAACACTTTAGGAGTGCACTGCTGAAAGTTGGGGACCTCTGCTTGATGAATAATTCAGATTTATTAATGAATGTGGAACCTCCTTTAAAAGTTTGATCTATGTCCTGTTTGCTGGAAAATACCAGTGTGAAATACCTTTTGGGCATCATGAGGACATGAACAATAGTTACAAGACTCAGGCTTGTCTTAGACTCTGAGCTGGTTTTTGACTTGGACTTGGACAAGACTTGGAAAATTGAAAAAACCATGAAACATAGAAATTTTTAAGGATTTAACATTTTTAACATGCACCCATCAGTAAATAAAATTTAAAGACACAGTATGATTAACAATAAATTCTTGACTTTGCATTGAAATTGGAAAGGAGGTTGCTTCAATGAGACTGCCATTCTGAAGTCTTCTTGCAAATTTATTTCCTTTTCTAATGTGCTCATCCAATTTCAAATCTTGGACATTCACATGTCCAATCTTAGTTTCCTTAATCTCTGGGTATTCAGAAACCAAATTTGAAGGAGAATCCATGATTGGAACTGATATTGCACTTGCTGATTTGAATGTACAAGAAATGACTGCAGTTTTAGTGACTGAAAACCACTCTTTTGCTGATTTTCCAATTTTAACCCTTTCTGTCCTTAATCACAGTTATAACTTCGATGCCTTGAAACCCTTAGAGTGGAGAAACAAACTGCATTTCAGCATCTTTAATATGGAAAAACTGCTGTTATCAAACTGCCATGGCAAAGCTTAAGCCACAAGAATGTGGACAAGGAGCTTGAAATCTGCTGTTAGATGACTGCTGCAACTAAAACTGAACACAAATTTGAAATTTCCGCTAAACCCTTGCAAATCTACTGGGAACCAGCTGTGACAAATTTCTAACAGTCCTTCCTAAAGTAATAGATGATAAAAACCCACCACCAAATTATGCAAAATGAGCTTAGGAGTTTGTAACCTGTGTTTTACCACTGTAATGACTGTCAACTACTGGCAAACCTCCACAAATACACGCAGAACTCAGTATCAATCCGTTCTGTCTGCTGATTTGTTTTAAATCCTGCCTTGACATACTTGAAACCCTAGGTGCTTTGTACCTCTCATGTTTTGGCATAGACAAAAGCTGCCATTTTGTGTTTATAAATGGTAGAATTCTGCCATGAAAACTGCAACAAATCTGTTGAAATAGCCCCCATGAAATCAGCAAAAACAAGGAGAATACCTTTTATGGTTTGAGGAACAGAAATGGGGTTCTACTCTTTGATCTGGCAAGGATTTTCTTGAAGAATCTGGTGCTATCACTTGTGTAAATTCTGAAAAACCTTCTCAAATGGTGCTCTCCTTCAAAACCTTGCTTCTACCATGAAAACAAGATGAGACAAACACTTTTGTGAAGATAGGATTGTGCTTTTCTTAATTTTTACTTGCATTTTCCCTCTTGTCTCCCAGGCAAAGTTTTTGACCAGGAACTTTCTTTTATGTTTTGAATTTGACTTGCACTCAACACCTCTAGGGCATGCATTATGACTTCATTGGCATTTTCTATTGTCAAAATTTGCATTATCTTTCTTTGAGGCATGCTTCTTCATGTTTCATTGCTGAATTTTTAAATCCGAGTTATGGGGCACATGCTTGGTACTTCAAATATACTTTGTTATTGTTTTAAAGTTGACTTTTATCACCTAATGGTGAGGTGCATGCCCAAGGCTCTCCATGCAATTATGTTTTAAAATTGTCTTTAAGTGGTTTGGTTGCAGTCCTAGGTGTTCCAATGCACTTTTCCTCCTGATATGTCATTGACTTTCTCTCTCTTGACGCCCTTAGAGCTATAGATACAATTTTGTTATGTTTTGATGTTGAATCTTGACATTTGGGTGAAAAGGCACCTTATAGAACACTTAAGTGATTTCATGTTCTAATGTGTCATTGACATTGCACCTTTTCCACTTGAATATCTTTTTTCACTTAATGTTCGTCAAAACATGATGTTAGCTCTACTTTGCATGTTCATCATCACTTATGCACCTTTTTGCAATTCTGAACCATAAAAAGTACTTCTTTGTCTAGGTGCCCTTTGGAAACTCTGATTACCATTTCCGTGACTTGAAACATCTTTGACCATTTCATCTTGCCTAATACATTGGAAAACTCCTTTCATTGGTGTTGCAAAGGTTTTACCTTAAAACAATGATGACAATAGTGATAACCATTGTGAATGAGGATTCATGTGTGTCTTACAAATGAAGATTGACAAGATTTTGGCTTAAAACATGACACATTACGAAAAATATCATATGGTTGCAACAAGACGGTGGGCCAAAACGGCCACCTACAAGGACCCAAAAGACCCTCTATCATGGCAAGGTGTATAGTCTATAAAGGATGTAAAACATGCAAATTATACAACACACATCCAATGATATTAACAGTTATTTACAAAACTATAACATTACAACTCTTAACTAGGTGCTTTAGAGGCATTTTTTTTAGATCATTTACCTGGTGTTCTATTGTGGCCCCATTCTTGAAAGAAACAAAGTTTACTGCTTACAGTATCACCTTTAAAGGAACATAAAACTTACAAAACCACAACATTGTGTTGCCCACAATAACATACTAATAATTTGAAAGTAAGGCTACTGTACTAACTAATCCTAGAAGAACACAAAATGGCTGAAACATGCAACATAGCCATGAAAAGTCAACACCCAAAAGCCAAGACTTGCACCACCCTTGTTCTAGTCCCAAGTATTTATGATCTATAGCTACCTCTATTCTACCTTAAACGAATTCCTCCACTTAGGCTGCAAAATTGGAAGCAACTTGAAATTTCATCTTTCCTTCATTTGAATCAGCTAATTAAGGGAGGTGTCTGTGAAAACACATCTTTGTGTGATGATGATCCCTGTGAATTGAACCAGTGCAAAAGAAAGGGATTGTGTAATCACTGCCTACTTGCATGCGACAATTTTGATGGGGAATGCATAGCCCACCAAGTACTTTGATAACATTGCTATAACATGCCCTTAGAATAGTGAATACCAATCTCTTTGCACATCTCCTTCAGTTCTACTTGTGAAACATTCATGGCTATCGATGAGTGTAAATTTTAATGACCAGATTATGTGCACAGAAAATAATTCAAAAAAACAGAAAGAATAACACAGCAGATACCCTGGGAAAACCCTCCTCTTGAGGGAGAAAAACCCAGCAACAAAGATCTCTCTTATATTTATAACAGTGGCAACAATTCTCTTTACAATGAGGCCTAACACAAAGTCAATATACAGCACCTGTGAAGATGCAAGAACAGAGAAAAACAAACTGACTTTCCTTCAGATTCAGATTCGGCCTTAGAGGAATTCTCATACTGCTCTTGATCAACTCGCAATCTGTACTTGCTGCTCTTGAAGGAATTCGCTTCACAGATCGTCCTTAACTGAAATCATACTTCACAGTTCGCACTTGAAGAAGTTCGCACTTTGACAGAATTCGGACTTATATAATTCGCTTCTTGAATGATATTCGCAATAATAAATTCGCACTGGATGTGTACAGAATTCGCGCCAAAGAATGTGTATAGAATTCACACCAAAGATGATATACTGATATGTAACGAATGAACTGAACTGAATGCCAAACAACAAAGTTTCATTAAATATATATACATCACGAATGGAAGAGACATGTCTTTCCAAGAAACATGTCGGCCTAAACAAAAGTTGTGCCTCCTCCATAAAATCGTGTTTCTTCAAGGTCGGCCTCCAATAACAAATATAACTCTTTATTATTTGCACCTCTTCATTAATCATTATGTCGGCTTGAATAAACAAATCGCGCCTCTACACAAAGAGGTCGGCCCAAGGAGATAATCGCGTCTCTTCAAGAATTTGTCTCTATCAATTAAATAGACATAGTCTACCATTTAATTGATCTTGAATATGCGTGGCTGGAAGATGCGACTGAAGCTGCATCGAACATCAACAATGAGTTCATAGATTATGCTCCCATTAATCCTAAACAATTACCTTTCTTGGTATCCCAAGCGCTTCTTCATTGTTAACCACTTCCATATCTCTAAACTGATTAGGAAGTAACAAATTTAACAAGCATAACCTTAAGTTGGCATCTGGAACATACAATGCAAGATTGGAGACAAAGTCTCCTCTAATGGCTGCCTTAGATCTATTCCCCATCTCCATATCCATTTCTCCTAGTACTCTTTTTACAAGCCCTGATGCGGCATTCAAGTCGCAAGTGAAAATGTGCCTTAATCTCCGTTCAATAACAATACTTTGATGGTTAGGATCCTTCCGTTTGCCTGAACTGTGCCTATTCTCCTTGCCAACTAGCACTAAAGATACACTGCCACCTGCAAGAAAACGAAACCAGGATTGCAAACAATAGAAGCCACATACCTTGCTCACAAACCATAGGACCAATATTTATAAAAAAGGACTCATTGCCGCACTCAAATTTTAATGCCATTACTTCCCATGAGAAACTGTAGCCCACCTTGATCTTGCAAGAGTTGAGGTAAATACCAATCTTCTATGCCCAAAAGGAATGCTATGATAATATGCAAAATTCTGCCTTGCTTGAGGTCTTGACAAAATCACCTAATAAATAAAAATAAAATGCCTTCACTGGCAAATGCTCCACCTAGGAAATGAAGAAATAACTAATAAGTAGAAATGTACACCCGTATTTAAGGATTGCATGTTCTCATTATTGTCATACACTTAACAAGCCACAGAGGCTAAAAGCTTAGATGATGGTCAAGGTCTCTCCAAGACTTGGAGAGTTGACAATAAATGACAGTGATGGGATTCTGCTCTGTACCCATATTGGCTTAGTAATCAATAGTAGAACTGAGGTTTCTCTAACAATGCAGATATCTGATATTTGTAAAATTTTCTTTTAACTCTGCAACATCAACAAAAGGTTTGAGATGCCAATTTGGACTCAATCCTCATTGAAGAGCATTTATATCAACCACAGAATCTCCTTCCACTATCAAATATTTAAAATTTTGGGAGATTGCTGCTCCCATTTCTGCTATCAAGGCTTCCCATTCTGCTGCATTTTTAGTTTTGCACCTAAAGAATAAAGAACCTCCGTGTAAGAGACTACCTTTAGAATCTCTTATAATTAATCCACCTCCTATTAATCCCAGATTTCCTTTAGAAGCCCCATCAAAGTTCAACTCTCATTTCTAGCGGCTAGACTATCCTTTTTGCTCAATGCTTGTGTCTTTCTAGATATTTCACCTCTTACCCCTTGAATGTGGGCACTGTATAGGCATTGTTATCATATACTTTATGTATTGTTTGTAGCCAGCACACACTAAAACTATGTTCACTTTGACATAGAAAATAAACTAGCAATTTGTAAAACTAAGTGCAGAGTTTTTGCTGATTGATATTTTATATTTTATATTTTTATATGTTTTTCATTATTGATTATCTTGAATAAAAATCAAGATAGTTGACATTGAATTGAAGCATTCAGTTTTCTACCAAGGGGAAACAAAAATTTGCTACAAGAATCATTGATTGATACACTCAATTGAGATGTCATCTTGTTAGATAGGCAGATGTAATAAAACAGCTCATTGTTTTCATTACTCGACAAGTAGCGAAGCAAAACAGGTCTTTTTCAATCTTAAACCTCGGAAGAATTGAGCCCAAATGGCTAATGGTGTTGATTGCAACTTTCTCAAATCATCTACCTTAGTGAAAAGGAAACTCATTCTGCTGATTGAATTGGACTTTTTAACCATGCCCTTGAGTTTAGCATAAGCCATGATGGCTAGGCCCTACATTATTTTCTAAAGTGTATATTGATGTTTGGGCATATATATAAGGCCAAGGCTTTGGAGAAAATATTAACTGCATGGTAAACCATGGTAAACAGTTGAAACATGTTATGAGTTGTATAATGATGAGAAGGGTGACATTTAAGTGGATCAGCTTTGGGCAGTACATTTTGGTGGTGTTTTCTCTCTTTTGGTTATATGCTTTCTTTGAACTACTTTTTTTTTGAAGGGTACAAGGCCTTGAAATTTTCCTAGAGCAAAACTACTTGTACATGCTCCCAGTGGTATCATTTCTTTGGGTTGAACCTATAAGTTGTACATGTTCTGATTGCTGTCAATCTTTTGGTGGAATGAATATTTTTTCTTACATTTATGATCCATTCAAGTTCCTTGCTTTGAAAACCTTTCTTTTGTCAATAGCTGATATAAATTTAAGCATAGAAATAATGGTTGTAACTTTATTATATTCCATGTACTCCATTACAGTTTCGAGGAACCAATCTATAGAGTTCCAGTTTTAAATGGTAGGGCTAAGTAAAAATTTTCCCCCTGGCATGCTTTATTGGATCCTATGGTGTATTTCAATTTTAACCTTGTCAATTTCCTAACTTATTGACTTTCAGTTTGTTATCAGCCTGCACTTCACATAATGGTGCATTTCAATTTTAAGCTTGTCATTTGTGTAACATGGATTAACTTTCAATGTGTCATCAGCCTACACTTCACAAGCCAAGCATGATGGCACATATTGTTCGAGTTCTTAAAGGGGAGAAAACCCTTCGGATGCATTATGCCAACTGCAGGTACATTGTTGTCTTTTTGTGAGATGCTTGCTTTTTGGTCCAACTATAATACAATATGAAATCATTGATTATAATTGTAAAAATTGATGTAGCACCTACAATGCGGACTTTGATGGTGATGAAATGAATGTGCACTTTCCACAAGATGAAATATCTAGATCAGAAGCATATAACATTGTAAATGCCAATGAACAATACATTGTGCCAACAAGTGGTGATCCAATCCGGGGCCTGATTCAGGTACAAAATAGTTATTGTTCAGGCATTGTTGTAATCTTCAGTTGAATAGTATCTTCATTAACTATTTTGGATTTGTGACAATCTTAATCTACTGTCATTTTGTGATAATTTAATAAACTATTTAGCCATAGCACTTCCATATGTGATGCAGGTCATGTATAATGTACACAAGATTGTATGGTTTGATGTAAATGCCAAAGCTTGCATATGTTGCAGGATCATATAGTAAGTGCCACCCTGCTTACAAAACGGGACACATTCTTGACCAAGGAGGACTATGAACATCTTGTATACAATGCATGCGTCTCAAATTCTGCTCCTGTTTTTCAGCGTGGCAAGTCATGTCCAAAAGTCGGCATTGTTAAAGATGACTCTGGATTTTTATCACTTGCTCCGACAATATGGAAACCAGAACCTTTGTGGACTGGAAAGCAGGTAATTGATTTTGTAGATCAGTTTGTGGATCCTGTTGTTCTGCAGTTTGATTCCACAAATGCACATTCCACATTTATGGAAAGTTGAAGATATATTTGTATTCAGTATGAGTGAATTTGCAATCATTATCCTTGTATGTTGTATGTAGGTCATAACAACAGTCTTAAATCATGTCACTAAGGGGAGACCATCTTTTACCATGAACAAATCTGGGAAGGTGCCAGGAGATTACTGGGGAAAATCTAGCGGGGAGCTAGAAGTTGTAATTCAAAATAATGAACATATCTGTGGGATAATTGACAAGGCGCAGTTTGGAAAATATGGGTTAGTTCATATTGTCCAAGAACTTTATGGAGCTAATGTAGCAGGTCATTTACTCTCAATTTTCAGTCGTCTATTCACTGGGTACTTGCAGGTTGGCCAATATTCTGTATAGATATATTAATTGCATTCTATATGTCTTCTTATGTCTATTGATTAATGTGAATGTTAATCTTGTTGATAATGTTATAAATAATGTTACCCAAATAAGCAATGTTTGGTAAATTTTTGTTTCAGATACATGGGTTTACTTGTGGAATAGCTGATCTTCTTCTCAAACCTGGAGCAGAGGATCAAAGAGAAAAGACATTGGAAACGAGTGAAAATATCGGTGAAAAGGTTCACTTACAATTTCTGGGTGGAAATGAAGGTCAAACTAATTTGCTCTCTGTAACGTTATTCTACATTGCTAAGTTTCCCTATTTTGCATTCTTTATAGTTTATAAAACACAATTTTCACAAGGCTTTTTGTCATGAAGAGGTTGTTCATCAAGAATTGAATTTAATGTTTTAACTTTTATCCTTACATTTAATTGCCGAATTGGGTTTGGGTACGGGTACGGGTACGTGGGTACGGTACCTCAGTACACCAATTTTTTTTGTGGGGGTTGGGTACGTTTGGATACAGCTGTACAAATAGCATATAAAAATCATAAATATATACAAATATGCAAATAAGAAAGAAATATATACTAATAATACTTAATAAATTTATATTTGATGGCTTTATTTTATTAATAATACTTAATAAATATAAATATTATTAAAATATTAATTTAGAAATAAAAATGTATAGATAAGATTAGACAGGTTTAATGAAAAGATAAAGTAGAGAAGTTAAATTATTTTAAAATTAAAGTATTTATTTATTAAATGTTTCTAATTTAAATATAAAAATAAAATGAGATCGAATAAGTTTAAATATAAAAATATAAAAATTAAAGTATATATTTAATAAATGTTTCTAATTTAAATATATTAAATATTAAAACATAAAAGAATAAAACATCGAAACATATGGAGGATAAGCATGGTGAGGTGGAGTAATAATCGTTAATAAATATTTTCATCAATGGCCATGGGCTACACATGCCACTAACGAGGTAATGGAATCCACCTGCCATATTAATAAGTTAATATTAAAATAATGTTTATTATTTATTTATTAATGCTCAATATTGTAATTTATTGTAATTTAGTGATAAGATCGTCTCCGATCTTATCTGGAGTTTCTTTTTAGAAACTTTCCGTTTTTTGTAAATCTTGTAAACTATTTATTGAGCGTCTTGCTCATTGTTTAATACATCAATTATTTACCAATTACCTGTGTAATATGGTATCAGAGCTTAGGCAAATAAATTTTTCGAAAAAATTATAATTTCTTTTTGAAATTATTTTGTTTAAAAATATTTTTTCGAAATAATTTGTGATTCCCTGAAGTCTCTGGAGAAAAATCGCGAGCAGTATCTTGGCGCCAAAATTTTTTTCGTCTGGGAAAATTTTCGTGAAGGTTTTTTTGTTGGATTTTTTGTGGCTGAGAATTGTTTTTTTCTGGGCGCGATTAAACCCTGTTGGTGCGATTAAATTCCTGTGCTGCTTTGTGGACGCGATTTCGTGGCAAGAGCGTGTTTGTTCTCTCCTTCTAGGGCGCGGATTTATCCTTATTTCTGGTTGCGTTTTTTGACTTGTATCTGGCGCGACTTTGTTCTCTTCTAGGCGCGCGACCTGAAGTCCTGTCGGACGCGATTTTCGTCCATACCTGGCTGTGCTTCTCTGCTTCTGGCATTTTTCGGCCTTCTGAAGGTCGCAAAATTCTGTTCGCAATCTGGACGCTATTTACAGAAGTTTTAGACGCGTTTCTTCGTATCCTGTGGCATTTCCGTCTGATTTGTGGTTGCCCAGGCCTCTGCAAATTTTGTGATACAATTTCAGAAGGGTTTTAGAAAATTTTCTGCACATTCTCAAGCTTTCATGGCGGCTAGGGCATCCTACAATTTCGACTAGGGTTTTCACTCTTCAGATCACGTCGAAATTTTTTTCTGATTGCATATTCTTGGTGGGTTTTTCAAGAGCTCAATTGGGTTGGTCTCCGAATTTTTTGGGTGCATCGTTTTTCGTGCCTCGAATTTTGTGCCATCCGTACACTGTACTTTCTACAGTATGTACCTGAATATGTCTCTGTTTTTTGCATTGGAATTCGTGCCTTGAGTTTCGTGCATCAGCCTCTTCTCAGTTCCTCGTTTTTGGTGCCTCGAAAAGCATGAAGATGGCCAGTTTAAGTAATTTAATGCTGGAGGGCAGTCAGAGATTTAATGGCAAAAATTACAACACTTGGAAGCAGCGGATGCTGACAATTTTTGAATACTGCTGTCTTGATCAGATGATCCTCGGCAAAGCTACTCGTCCCGACACAGCGGGTAAGGATCAGGAGAAGTTTGATGAGCAAAATCGTGAAGCTGTCATGCTTATTAAGCTTTCAGTTACTGATGATTAGCTCCCTCAGATTCCACTTGGAAAATCAGCTAAGGAGATCTGGGATCACTTGAAGGGTTTGCATGAAACTTCCGACAAAAGCCGTGCGTTTTTCTTGAAGAATATGTTGTTTTCTATCATGATGGATGAGAAGACAACTCTGCAAGCGCACTTGAATAAAATCCAGGAGATTAGAGATCAGAGGAATTGGTCGAAAATGGAGGAGGAAGACATAGTCGTGATCACCCTGAAGAGTCTACCGAAGTCCTATGAACACTTCATAGAGACTCTCAACATTACGTCTGCTAATGTTGATCTCAAGTTTCCGAATTTGTGCACTATCCTGTTGCAGCAGGATCGCTGGAGACAACAGTTCGGTAGCAGTGAATCATCATCCTCCACGGAGCAGGCCTTAGCAGCTAAAACCCATCCCAAGCATCATGGAAAAGGTCACCTTCATAGCAGTAAAGGCTCCCTAGACCAAAAAAGAAGAAAATGTTCGTAACTACCTGTCATAAATTTGGCCACATCAAGAAAGATTGCCGTGCTCGTTTGGCTTCTGAGCAAAAGAAGCAGGGAGGGTTTCAACAAAAGTGAATGTCGCCGAGCACTCTGAGCAGAAGGAATCTGCCTTTTATGCACTCATGGCAAAAAGGCCGCAGATCATGTCAAATCATCTGCTTGGTACATAGATTCTCGTGCCTTTGCGTCATTTCTCACATAGGCGTGATTGGTTCACAAACTTTTCCCCTTGCACTGACTCAGTGATTTTTGGAGGAGGTGAGGAATACACAGTTGTCGGCACAGGCACTGTTCAGGTTCAATCTGGCGGGAGGGATCTCCTTAACGTGTATTATGTACCTGATATCGAGCTCAATCTTCTCTCAGTCAGTCAGATTATGCGGCATTCTCCCCAGATGGATGTGGTATTCAGCTCGCATAGATGTTCAATTGTTGATCGTGAGTCTTGCACAACGGTGGCCTGGGATAGAGGATCATGGCCTTTACAGTTTGTGGACACTGGTGACTCTCCGGAGTTAGCCTTTGGCAGCTAGAAATTCAATCACCGCCTTTGGCACTCAGCGGTACGGCACTTGAACTGCACTATCTCCTCGCCTGCTCTCGAGGGACTTGTAGATGGCTTACCCGGACATCTGACTCAAAAGGCGTTTGTGGTGCTTGTCAGGCTGGGAAGCAGCATCGCACACCGTTCAAGGATGGCGACTCTTGGCGGGCTTCTAAGGTACTTCAATTAGTTCATGCTGATATTTGTGGCCCTATGTCTACTTCTGTAACTGGTTGCAAGTACTTTCTTCTCTTTGTTGATGATTATAGTAGGAAAATGTGGGTGTACTTTCTTAAGCAGAAATCAGAAGTTTTTAATGTATTTCAGAAGTTTAAGGCCTTGGTTGAAAAAGAGTCCAGTTCTTGTATTATAACTCTTAGTCAGATAATGGGGGGGAATTCTGTTCTAGTGCGTTCTCCAACTTCTGTGATACTCATGGGATAAAACGTCAGTTAACCACACCCTACACTCCTCAGCAAAACGGTGTTGTAGAGCGACGCAATCGTACGATTGTTGAGATGGCTCGCTCTATGTTGCAACAAAAGAGTGTTCCTACCAAGTTTTGGGCAGAGGCAGCCAATACTTCAGTCTATCTCCTTAATAGGTCACCCACTCATGCTGTTAAGGGGAAGACTCCTGAGGAAGTTTGGTCTGGTCGCAAACCTAGGATCAGTCATTTGAAAGTTTTTGGCTCTCTTGTGTATGTTTGGATTCCAGAGGCCAAGTGCACCAAGCTGGACTCCAAGAGCCAGAAACTCATGTTCACAGGGTACAGTGACAACCACAAGGCATATAGGCTGATGGATATAGACACTGATCGTCTTATCTTCAGTCGAGATGTTGTCTTTGATGAGGAACGAGGTCCATTTCACTCTTCTTCACCTGTTCAGCATTCAGAGGATCAGCCTCTACAGGCTCCTGATATGAGTGTTCGACTTCCGTTAGGTTCACCTGATGGGAGGGATGATGAAGACCTAGTCTTTGATGATGCTCAACCTGAGTTTCCTCCAGATGATAATGAACATCCCCCTGCTGAACCTGTTCCAGATCCACTGCCAGATCCAGCTCCTCCTGTTGCATCTGATGTTGGCACATCTACTCTCCGACCAAAATGGTGGGCTAAGACTATCAGTGATCTTCGTGCTGATGAGCTCATTGAGGGTAGATCATCTAGAAACAAGAGCAAACAACAGTCTACAGTGAATTTTGCTCTCATGGCTAACATTCACTGTGTTTATGAGCCTCAGACATATTCAGAGGCAAAAGGGATACCTGAGTGGGAAAAGGCAATGGAATCAGAATACCAGAGTCTTCAGAAGAATGACACTTGGGTACTTTCCAATCTTCCTCCAGGGAAGAAGCCCATTAGCTGCAAATGGGTGTACAATTACCTGTGTAATAGTTAAATTATACAAGGGTTTTTTCATTTAACCTTTAGCTACTCACGTTGCTAACTTTCGTGTCCACCATCGACAAGGGTTTTTTCACTTAAAAAAAAAAGACATGAAAATCGGACTAGGTGCTGTAATTACGTTAGATTCCATGAAAAATGCCATGTCAACACCAAAAAATGCGTTGGATTTTGTCGCAGATCGAAAAACATTTTGGGCTGGCATAGATGTGAACCTTGGTTGATTCTACAAAGTTTTTAGCCTTACTCGGTTCCGGGACATATCGTACCTAGAATTGGTGGAGGAAATGGCTGATTCGACAACTTAACCTTACATGGTTCTTACAGTTTCTTGGTGGAAATCTTCAACTAGTTTGTTTTCTATAACCTCATGCTGCATTGTGAAGTTGAAGAGGCTGTTCTAGCAAGAATTGAGTTTAATGTTTTAACTTTTATCCTTACATGGTTCTTACAGTTTCTTGGTGGAAATCTTCAACTAGTTTGTTTTCTATAACCTTATGCTGCATTGTGAAGTTGACATATTTTGCAATTTCTCTTTGTAAAATACAATTTCCATGTGTCTTTTTTTCATGAAAAGGGTGCTCTAGTGAGGATTGACTTCTATGTATTCTTGTAATGTCCCCACTCTAGTCGGCATTCAGGAGCAGTGGAGTTAGCCTATTTCTTGGACCCTCGTGGGCTGACATGATCTGGTTAGGGGGTCAGTGACCATTTGGTGGGTATTGCCATTCTCACCCCTTTCACCTCAGTATTGGTTTCAGTACACGCATATGGAGTTCAGTGTTCGCCAGCTTCTGACAACACGGAAAAATACTAAGTTGGGAAGGAGTTATGGGTATTTTGGTGGTTAAGTTATTAAATTAACTTAAATGATTAATTATAAAGTCAAATTGACTTTATAAAGTAAAACGCCACTTAAATACTTATAAAGTGATAATGTATTTTATTAAGTGATATTTAAATCACTTAAGCGCCCAACTATGGAAATAAATTAAAATACATTTAAATGTATTTTAAAGCAAAAAGGAAAATGGCGTACAATTCTTGAAAGTCGTGCTTTTTGAGAGGATATAAGGCAAAGGGTTGCAAGTCGAACTCTATTCATGATTATTTGACATTGCAATTTTTTTATCTTCTCTGTGATTTTGTCGTAGGACAAGGGTTTCAGGAAAACCTTCATTGAAGAATGAGAATTCTTCAGTGGATCTGTGATTGTGAGGTTGTGAGACACCAGTCGAATGACTGCCATTGTGAGCTTCATCCAGAAGTTCATCTGTGCTACCAGAGTTATTCTATTCAGCAGTTCTTTAGTTTTCAATAAAGGAAGAGGGTTTCTTCACCAAGGATGCCATCTTCACCATTTTCTCAGCTTTCAATAAAGATTTCCATTCAGCATTCAGTGGCCGTACCTTGCCTTGAAAGGCGTGCTCTTCTGGGAGTTGTGTGTGAAGCTTGGAGCCAAAGCGCTTCATTTTTGGCTCTTCTTTGGACTCTATCCTAGGTGCCTACCATTCACAGCTGCATTTCTCCAGTTCCTGCAAGGGAGAAGATAGATCCAGGCTCTAAGCGTTGCTTTTATTCAATTTCAGCTATTCTTGCCTGGCAAGTCTAGAAATTCTTTATTTAATTATTCTAGAGAGATTCGGGTACGTTTGTTGTTCATGATCTATTTGTAGCAATTGAATAATGCTTAATACATAAGTTGTTTCTTAGATTTAGTTTAAATTCCAGTTTTATATGCATTTATATGCTATCGCCCCTTTTACTTCTGTCTAGAATTTCTCCTAAAAAACTAAAAAAAACACAAAGGTAAGCAGAAAACAATAGGGGTTTGCGTTGGAGCCAGCTGGGCTCTTCACAGTGGTATCAGAGCACATAATCCTGCTAGCCTGTAAAGGTTAATATCATATGCGTCCTTATCAAGGCAAATATAACAGGTACTATTCACTGTAATGTCCCCATTTTGGCCATACACTCTTTTGTGACTGATAGCCTATTTCCTGAAATCCGTAGGCTGATCAAAAGTGAAATTAGGGTTTCCTTCACTTGGTGGTTTTTGGCATTTCTCGGAATTTACTATTTTTAATAAATTCTATTTTTGGCAGTGATCAGTTGTCAGCACTTCAGTAAGTCATTTTCAGTTGGAGCAGTTGCTTGGGTTTGATTTTTTTTGGCTTCAAAAGCATTATTTGGAGAAATAATTTATCTCAAGGCATTAATGTTATTTTTTAAATTGACACCTTGGCCTAATGCATTAACTTGAAGTTGTTTTAAAAGGTGGTCATTAAGGGGGATGCCTCATGGAGAGAATAATTAATATTTTATAATGTTATTTATGCCTTGAGGTTTGGACGCCTATTTATGATGGAATAAAGTATTTTGAATTTTAAAATATTTCAAAAAGGAGCTTTTGGTGTCCCTTTCTTGGAGTTATGGAATTTGAAAAGTCACTTTCAATTCTATAAAAGAGATAGTTTGCTCCAGCATTTACCATCGAATGTTTTTGCTAATGTTATGCTGTTGGAATGACAACTTGTTTTTTCACTTCGGGGGATGCTTACCTCCTAGTTCCAACCAATTTCGTGTTTGAAAGACAACACCTAGTTGTTATTATTGCTGCTTCTCAATCAGTCTAGCAGATTGTGCTTCAAAGTTGGTGAATTTCGGTGAGAATTTTAGTTTTAATGTTGCTGGTGTATACACAGCTGAAGGTGTTTTTCATTTACAGCTTTTGGTGTGAATTTATTTTGGTTATGGGTATTTGATCATTGTAATTCTATGATAATGGAGACCACATTTGGAGGTTTTCAGATTTTAATTCCAAGTTTCTGATTTTTCCCAAGAGAAATGACCCCTCTAGAGGGCTGTACCATCTCATGAATGCTTTGGAATTCGTGCAAGAATAATATCT